>JAHRHJ020003746.1:0-122270 GCA_019776745.2 Taxus chinensis
TAAAAACTTAGGTGTTTACAAAATAAAAACATTAATTGTATAATAACACTGATTATATATTGTATAGTGAAAATAGTTAAAAACTTGTGTGTATTCTAACTTGAAGAATATTCCAATATTATTATTCATAATTTAACTAAACGATTTTTTCATTTTTTAATTTAAATTAAGTATGATAAATTTATAAATAAAATCAATCATAAATCAATATTATAATATAATTATGTTATTAATATATAAAAACTATAAACAGCCCTATAACATAAGAGTTAATCATTGATTTTACACATACTAAAAAAAAACCTTTGTTGAAATCAACTCACACGAATAAATAAATTCTATTATGATCATTGTTATAATACACTGAATTTTTATGAAAGGTTGTTCAAAAAAATTAAATTAAAAGATAAACATTTTTTTGATTGAGCACCTTTAGGATGTCTTATAATTGGGCACTGGGTTACATAGTTTGATGACATCTATGCCTAAATTCTAAATGGAGCATATAGAAATCACTCGGGGCACGATCTTGGCCTCAATCGTTTGACTCTCTGTGTTGGGTGTCTCCAACTTTGCACTTAACAAAACTTGTTCCCTGATGAAATCATTGAAAGCCATACATCAACACCAATAGACAAAGGGCTCTTCAAAGTAAAATAAACATTCAAACCCTCTGAGCAATAATTTTATAGATTAGGTGCTAAAACACCTAAGTGTCTTCTTCAAGTTATTCTATCAAATTCATCTTGTGTCGTAGCTTCTACACGCTAATAAGGAATTAATTTATTGCTAAGAACCAACATTATAAATTGTGAGTGTAATGTAACAAATTTCCATTGTGAACTGTCATGTGATGTCTGCAAATTTAATTATTATTATTAAGGAATAGGCATTGTGAAGTGTTATGCATTTCCCTTCAATTTTGATCATTGTTGAGGAAAACGCATTATAAACTCTCACGTACTTCATGTAATGTAAAAGGGCGTAGTGACAATTGATCAAAATATTCAATATTCTTAAAATCGAGGGAGAAGTTGTGCACGTGTAATACGAGTACGACTGAAGTCCTTGCGCACATGCTGTCCAAGCAAAGCCCAAAGGCGGGGCTCATTTGCTGACGTCAGACGGCCCTGACCCCCAGTTCACGCACATGCTTGCAAAGGCGCCAAGCCCAGCCTGTCCCTGTTCACATCACTTCAACAAAAATTTAATAAAAATTCACTGTTTTCTTTTGAAGATATACAAAAATTGACAGCGAATTGATTGATTTTGACAGTTCCTGTAGACTGAATGGAAGGGGCCTGGGCTGCACTCCTTGCTGCCGCGGAGCCCTGTACGGCTGCACTGTGGAGGGTCTGAAGTGCGCTAAAGCGCGCTTTTTGCCCCCATGTGCGCAGGACATGAGAAAAGGAAGGTATCTCGCAAGTCCCAACCCTAATACCGCCCTTTTGTCAGGGATTAATGCATTGAATAAACTTGGGTATCCTCCTCGATCCAAGGAGACTTGTACGACACGTTTAACCCTCGTCACTCACTGAAACAATCTAGTTAGGTATACATGATTTGCAAACAGAAATATTGCTCCCACGTCAGTGTCGAAACCCTATTTAGTGACAAAAAATGTTATAATGTGACCTCCCGCTATTGCCAAATCTGTGTACCTCAAAACTGGTGGAATTATGGGGTAAAAACTATCATCTCTTCCACAACGAACCCAAAAAAAATCCTCAAAAATTGGTCACTAACGTAGCATTGGAAAAAAATCTATAATATGACCGTTGGGCATTTATGATTTACGAAAGTCAGTTTGACTAATCAATCAGCTTCCATTAAAATTTGACACATATCTTAGAGAAACTTGTGGATTGATGAATTTGGCTCTTAGAAAAATGCAATTTTATTGTTGTGGAATTATATGGCCGTATATCTGATCTCAGGTTCCAATTCCAAGGAGCAAAAGGAGAGACTAATTGAATAGTGCATTTGATATGGGGAATTGAGTAAGAATAACTGGTATTGATGTAACTCACGTGTATTGCATCCACAGTCTAATATTTCTCAGAAAAAGATATTGTGTGGAACTGTCCTTTCCACTAATAATTTGAAGGGAGGCCGCCACCTCAAGTGATAACAGGAGGTCGGTGTTCCTCGCCCCAAGTAAAATGGTCGGTTGAATCCTCGTTTAGAGAGGCGTTTGGCTGACTTTTTCCTATCATGGCTGCATTGTTATTGTTTTCGATGAGAGGTGATGTAAACAAACGTAGTACGTTGAAAATGTAGTCTTATCAGGCCCGCCATGAATCATGATAAAAGAAAGTCGTCCCTCAATCCTTATCATCACACGAGAAATGGTGGAAGCTGGAAAGAAAAGGTAATTTCACCTAAGCACCAGATCTGTTGGTGTGTGTAACCTCTTCGAGCAAGTACAGTTAAACAAATAATGAATAGTGGTATTGTGTTCATGTTTAAATTGGCGTTAATTAATGCGTTGGCTGCTTTTTATTTTTATAACGAGTATTAATGCTCACGCATTAAATACCATTCAACGTGGATATGCCGATTGTTTATATGAGATCTCCTTGTCATCAAAGTGTCACAAGTTCTATAAATTCGACTTATGTTTCAAAGTAAGTGCAATTTTGTTAAGGACCGTTCTTGTTCAAATGTGTTTATTGGAAACTTATTCCACAATTATCTTCGGAACGAAGGTTGCATTTAAAGTGGAAATGCAATTTTGATGAAGATAAATAGAAGTATTTTGGCGCTATCATTTGGGAGTCTAAAGTTGTTGTCATTGTCAAAAGCACTACGTGGAAGCTTTTCTTTCATAGATTGTGAGTTGATGACAACATACATTTTATTGTTGTCAACCTTTTGAAATATCCTATTTGTAACATTCCTAAGTTTGTCATGTATATTTTTTGGAGATGCAGGGGTGTTAAAAGATCTTGGGCTGCTTTCCACAATGATTTTCTTGTTATTTTTGGGTGTTAATTGTCTTAAAAACAAGATCTACTATAACTTAACATTTCTCATATTTGGGTGGTCAAATTTTTTTAACAACCACCACTAGTATAAGGGGGTGATTTGAGACATTAATTAGAGACAAAATTATATTTTTGTTTCTAAATACCCTCACCATCAAATCTCACCCTTTACCTACAACATTATTTATTCAAAAAATGATCTGCTCCCCATACTATATTGCAAGTGGGACACGTATTGAATGTGGTAGCTGGAGGGTTAGTACATACCACTGTCATGGAAAACTATGTACATTTCATAGCAAAGGGGGATGCAGGCCAGAATATCGTTACTCATGTCATCCAAACCATGACCAACCACAAGTAGAGGCAAGTAATACGAGGTCGAATAGGTATCAATTCCTTCTCTTTTGCCATGTTTTGTTTTCATGCATTTGTATTATGTCTCCTATGGCACTTATAAGTGGGTTTTGAATGTATTTGTGGAGATATCGTTTGTTTGACGCTTTAATTACTCTACTGCATATGTATGTAAAATGTGGGAGCATGCAAATGGCATGCGAATTGTTTGACAAAACACCCTAAAAAAAGTGGCATCATGGACACCAATGATTGCAGGATATAGTTCGAATGTTCGAGCTCATCTATTTTGATCTTACTATGTTTTACTCAAACTTTGTATTTAAGTCCATTTCAATATCTCGCCCTTACCAATATTGAGTTGCACATCTAGAAAAGGGAAACCACATTCATTTAACTCTGTATTTCAAGACATTCCAATATCTCGCTACACAAATGTCCGTACACCAAATCTTAACCCCATTGTCTGCAAATGGATATTTGTTCTTTTTTCAGAAGAGAATCAAACCCTAGTAAAAAAGCACACATTCTCCTTTTTCTTGACCCCTGCAAAGAACTTCCACATAACTATCACAAGTTTAACTGGAATCTTAATGATAAAGTTACGGGTGTCCTGATCAAGATAGTCAACAAGGGAAAGAAGGTCAACCATGCTCACATAATGATCAATTGTAGGTGTAATGTGATAAGATATTCTCATGTGATTGAAGTATGTACAACCCTCTACATCCACTAAACCTGCGTACTTGCATGTACATAGAACACAAGGAAAAATTGTGGAATTTGGCTTTACACTTGCCAATTGCATTTACTTGCAAATCTATAAATCCTTCTAGAAAAATCTATTTTGTGCATATCCTGCTATCATGGAATTCCACAAGAACACCTCTTTGAGGAAGTTCACATGCCTTGTCTATTCTTCCACATTTTGCATACATGTCTACCAAGACGTTTGTAACTTCATTTGACACATGTCCTTTATCCTTTACGGTATGATGGATGTCCAAACCCTATTCCACAACCCCCATTTTGGTACAAGCAAGTAGGATACTAGCAAATATTGTGGAATTTGGCTTTAAAATTAGCAATCGTATTTACTTGAAGTTTCTAAAGTCTTTTTGATTTGGTACACACTGTAAACACAACAAAACATAAATATTTGATTTATTATACAATGTAATAACAAGTATAAATACAAGAGGGATGAGTCCACCTGGTTAGACAGTTATGAGTGGGTTGTTACCAAATCAAAGACCTATGTGGAGACAACTGTATTATGCTAACATTCCCCCCTTATTACATTGTTTTTACAAAGGTACCCTTGAAACATCACCATCTTCTTATGATTTTGGTATGTCTTCCGAGTCACCATCTTGTTGATTCACGATGCATGTCCTTTATACTTCATGTGGTGAAGATGATGTCTTTATTTATGTGAATCATTGTGACCAGATGTGCTCTCACTTGCCAAAGTTACATATGAAAAGGTGGGCTCAATATGCTCGTGTAGTGAGCCAAAGATGTTTACCTGGGGGTGTTCTGATCTCATGCTCATCATTTTCATCATATACATTCTTCAAGCTTAGCACAAATCTGTTTCCATTTGGCACCGGGCATGTCGAAACAAGACTTAGACACACATTCCTTGATGCTACTATGTATTTGAATTGCAAGTATTGGAGACTTTTCAAGAAATACAAAGTAGAAACCAACGCTCTCTATGGGGCATGACTTCAGTCTCTCAAAGGCTACATATATCCATGGTTTCTTGCAGTATCACTAGCACCTGCTAGGCATGATTGACATGCGTTCAAATTGCTACTGTGCAGGATCATAGACTTTTTTAGCTTTTTTACCTTATTGACTAGTTTTTCACGTTCTACATGAATATGTTTTTCTCTTACAACTTCATAGCATAATTGATGAAAAAAAAGAAGTTGGGGTTTAAACTTGTGTTTGTTCCAATTGATTCGAAATACTTCCACACGTCTCCTAAAGGCTAATCTCCTACACGCAGGTTGCTGGATAAATTCTTTACAATGTAAGTTTCACACACTTCTTTGACTGCAGGTTCCTTCCACGTTTTTTTCCCACGCAGGCAGGTCGCGCCAATCGAGAGAAAACAGGTAGTGATAATAGAGGTAGCTGACCGCCACAGTAGAATAGACTTTTGTAAAAGAAGATGTCACACGGATCAGGACAAAAACAAAACCATGCACAGTTAAATAAACAACAGGTCGCTGCCAAATTCTTCCTTTCTGTACAGGTCAGGGTTTCTCTTCTCTTGGTCGATGCTACAGGTCTGTATAAAATCAGAGGTCGCTAAACAGCCATGATTGTGTTTGGACGCTGGTTGCTTTTGATCCTTCACTGGTAGTCGGCCAAGTCTCCATGCTCCATGTCAAACAAATTTGCAACCTGACAAATCTGCAATGTTCCACGCTTGATCCCCAATGAATAACAAAACGCCAAGCCAAAACAGCAAGCGCCGAAAAAAAAATAGCCAAGCACCAACACGCCCAGTAATGATGGAAAGACAACAAACACAGGTCTGACGCCTTCACTTGTTGAATCATTCTTCTCCTTGGAATGACACGTTGCTCCTTGCATCCACATGTCACACACGGGCTGCAACATTGTTTCTTCTAAGTCTGTAAAATTAGTTTGCCTTACACGTTTTCAAGTTGCTTAATTCTCCATGCTGTCTCTAACGCCAAACAATAAAACGCCAAGGAATGCTCCACGCTTAAGCTACGCACAGGTTTATTAGAGTTTTTGGATCTGTGATGAAAAACGAATGCATGAGTAATTGTAGAAATTGAAATAACTAACAATAAGATGCAATATGATTAAGAACTCACAAGAAAAGAATGGCTCCAAATCAACTCAATGCTCCATATGCTCCATATTCTCCATAGGATAGACTGATGCAAGTCAAGTACATATAGGTGGTGAATGTGCAACCTCCTCCTAGATTAGTGGGAAATAACTCTCACTAATTGAAACTAGAAGTAGAGTTGACTCCACACAACTAGTACGCTAATTCAAAAAAACTAGTAAGCTAATTCAATAGAACTAGTAAGCTAGCTCAACACAACTCCCACAACTAAGAAATCATATCCCATGAATGTTGGAAAGCTCCAATTAAATAAAAAAATATAAGGAAAATAAATATCCTGCACTAACACCACCCCATAAGCACATCTTAGGTGGGAAGTGAAAAAGGAAACTGGGTCCTAGTAATAAGGCCTAATGAGGTACCCACGTACAGTGCAAATCTCTCATAAATTGTAGAAAAGGAGAAAACCCAGTGGGAATTAAAAAATCCCCCCCAAAAGAGAGACGAAACTCACTCAAGAAAACTGGAGAAGAAGAAGTAATGGGTCTCGGTAACTCCTGATGAGGTACCCATGTACAATGATCATCCTGGACAAAGTATAGAGAGAAAGAAATGAGGACAAGAAGGTCCCATAAGAAGAGTTTCGATGATGTGGTCCTCTATGTAAAGACTGAATAGAATCCACATGCACCGAACAAAGTTCCTACCCTTGGGAAGGATAAAAAAGGAGCACTCAAATTTGGCCCACTCCACAAAGGAAGAAGAAGCCTGCAGTACTATGATCTTTGCATCTAGTCTGTAACTGAAAGGTGACATAGTTCTGGTAAATGTGTGCACAAAAGATAATGGTAATGCCACTGTAGTATATGTGTCAGAAGAGGGCCCAATAACTCTCACAAAAGGATCCACAAGAAGAGGTGGATCATGAAACGTCTCTGAAATAGTGGAAGTAACAAATGTACCAAGGTGGGCACTCCCAATGAGAGAGATGAATGGGTCCTCTAGAATGTGTGATGGCTCAATCGAAGCATATTCCTGTAATGAAACACAATTGAAATCTATAAATAAACAACTCAAGTCGGGAAGATACTCATCCCAATGGGGTTGCTCAATGTCTGACAAGAATGTATTAGCATAACAACATGAAGTGGGAGGAGAAGACTATTGTGAAGAGATAATAGAAGTCCAAGATGAAGCAACATTGTGCTCGAAGGTAGAAACCAGTATATGTGGAGTTTCGTCAACTGAGCAATCAAGATGTAATGGAGCATGAGAGGCAATGGTCACATATATCTCAGATATGTTAAAAATGCCTCCATACAGGCCTGAACAAGTTGCAAAAGGCAGGAGCAAGACATGAACATGCTGAGAAAAGATTTGGAGGCTAAAACCCTAGAATTTGTAAACCCTCAACTTATCAATATGTAAACACCCAAACTCACAACCATATTGAACCAAGACATAGCCAAATATATTTTCACATGAATGATTAGTTTCACAAATGAAGTATTCAAAAACTATAAATAACTCAGTAATGGAAAACGTATCACTCAGAATTGCTCTGATACCATATTAGAGTTTTTAGATCTCTGATAAAAAATGAATGCACTGGCAATTGTAGAAATTGAAATAACTAACAATAAGATGCAATATGATCAAGAACTCACAAGGAAATAATGACTCTGAATCAAATCAAATACTCCATATTCTCCATAGGATAGACTGATGCAAGTCAAGTACATATAGGTAGTGAATGTGCAACCTCCTCCTAGATCAAAGGGGAATAATTCTCACTAACTGATACTAAAAGTAGATTTGACTCCACACAAATAATTGGCTAACTCAACGAAACTAGTAAGCTAACTCAACACAACTGGTAAACTAACTCAACACAATTGCTACAGCTAAGCAAACATATCCCATGGTTGTAGGAAATCTCCAAGTAAATAGACAAATACAAGGAAAATAAATATCCTACACTAACAAGGTCTAGTTCGCTCACAATGATACGTTGGTGTTGGTGCCTGCTATCCTCACATGCCGAGAAAAGAAGATATTTGATACCAATGTAAACACAACTGAGTATAAATATTTGATATATTATACAATGTAATAACAAGTATAAATACAAGAGAGATGAGGTGGTTAGACAGTTGTTAACAGGTAGTTACCAAACCAAATACCTACGTGGAGACAACCATATTGTGTTAACATTGTCTACGCTTCCACATTTTGCATTCATGTCTACCAACGTAGTTCCAGCTACAACATATGACAAAAATCCTCTTATCTTTATGCTTTTATTGATGTCCATACCATGTTCCAAAGCTCCCCTTCTGCAACAGACTGTAATTACGTTGGAAATTGTAAACTAATAGGGATGGAGGCATTTTTTCTTCATATGGTATCACTCATGTCATGGGTACCATGTCTTTCTGACTCACTTCCTCTTACCCATAAATCCTTGAATCTTTTTCTGCAAACACCATTTAATTGTTGCAAGCAACACTTTCTTGTCTTTCTTTTCTTGCTTGCAGTTAATTAGGAAAAGCTACCAGATATGCAAATACTCTATTTATGTTACCTATTTCTCCTCCCTATTCACGTTACATATTAGCAATTGGTAGAAAAGGGAAGGAGAAAGTAGGTGACACAGACTGAGAAATAGGTGAATTTTGTGTTGGCGTTTGGTTTTTAGCCCTTCATAAGCTATAAAATCCTATACAACCCAAACAACATGCAGAGATGCTCATGTACATTTCCTCATTCACATATAATACCAAATTTGTAAGCATTTCTGATTATGAGATCAAGAAAGGAAATATCAAAATAAAGGTTATATTTCACCTTTAACATACTTTAGATGAGTTTTGTTTCATTCATCAAGATGTACTTTTTTTATTAATGGTAAATGATTTTTTGACAAGGGACTATACCCCTTGTACAGATGAATGGTCTCAGAAGCTGAGATAAAACCGAAGCGAGCAAAAGAACAACATATCAGAATCACCAACCTGAGATGAACATAAAGCATAAAGAAGTGGTAGCCAAGCTACTGAACAAGAACAAAATAGGACAATGCAGCAAAACCCAGCGAGTAATGCAGCCAAAAAGAAAACTGAACGCCGACTGAGAAAAGTTGCATCAAAACACATAATAGTGCACCGGCGCGCACCCCCTGTTCATGGAAACAGACCTCGTAGAACTTGATATTTCGGCTAACTTTTTTGTTTCCCTCCACTTCCGTCCAATCCCCATTTTCAACCTCTGAGTCCAAATCGGAAGAACCACTCTCTAAATTGCCTTTTAACATGGGTGAATGCCCCTGAAAATTTGAGACTATCCCTCGATTCCTCCAATATCAACAATGTAATCTTATCATCTGAACCTGTCCTTCGTCCTCCCGCCACAGTTCAAATGAGCATTTACGAGTCTTTGTTTAGGATAAAAACTTAAGATATACCTTGTACGGTTCAGCTTCCATCATTATCAGTCTACCACAATCTGCCACCCTTTCATCAGCTTCTGACCCAGTTTCCCATTCAGAGGATTCACTATCTCACCTCGTTTGACTCGTGAGCTGCTTTTTTTGGATTTTTCCGTGCCTTCCCCGCTGTATATAGAACCTGTTCGACGTTGTACAAAGGGAGCTCCATCGCAACTACATCGGTCGGGCACAGTTCATTATCATGGCCGGTATACTAGTTCCCAGCCTGTCCAAATACGTGGGCAGAGGGATCGCCATTGTTGCAGTCGCACATTAGGGAGAAGAGATCTCTTAGGTTAATACTAAAAAGGAGTGTTACTGCAAATTCTCCTATAGGTATTTCTTGTATGATCTACTAGCAAATACTCACACAACCTTTTCCATTATTCTACTTTTTTGTGCCAAGATGGGGGCTTTGGAACACAATATGGAAATCCATAAAACCATTAAGGATAGAGGAAACGTGTCAGATGAAGGTGTAACCACTCTAGTAGACATAAATGCAAAATGTGGAATTATAGACAAGGAAAGTGATATTCTTTGGGAGAACAGCTCAAAGAGACGTGTTCGGATGCTATACACATAGCCGTGCTCTTACAAGCCATAGAAAAAATGGATTTGTTGAAAAGGCTTTAGAACATTCAAGAAGATTTAACTCTCAACATTGAAGCGGCAATATGCACAAGTATTTGACTTCGAAATCCCTCCCAGAGATGTATTCTCACTGGAAGAGCCATGATAGCAGAGATATACACTAAATGGGCAACTCTTTGAAAAGGTTTGAAGAGAATACCCCTGGCTTCCATCGCTTCAGATGCAGGGTATGCTCTTCTCAAACATCCATAGGGGCAACGTTGAGGACCTTATAACTTATGAATCTATAGGAATGGATACCAAGTGAATTGATGTTCTCTAGCCTACTATACTACCTATATTAGTTGTACTTTAAATAAAACCATGCTTCAATGCTCTCCATGTACTTCAAAGGTCCTTGTATCAGTCTTTCTCTTCTTAGGATTACTTTTTGTTAGCATAAAATGGACGGGTATTACATTGTCCTTAATCCACATAGGTATTTAGATTCTTAACTCGCCTACTAACCGTCTAAACCAATCGACCCCTCTTGTAATTATAATGTTTCTACATTGATTAATATTATTCATATATTTCTACATTTTTCTCTCCTATTAGTGGTATCAGATCGAGATATGATAGGACATGTGCGGTATGATGCGATGTTCTGAAGAGGTGGGAATTGGAGGTATACTTCCAGTCATTTTTTATGTTGGCAAAGAATTATCTCTCACTTCATGTCCTGCCCTACCCGTACCCTGTGTTGGCGGTAAAAACCTTGTCTTGGCACCAAAACTTGCAAGAAATCATATATGTGAAACCTTTGCGCAATAAGATTCAGCAATAAAGAGGAGGATGTGGTGTTGTTCCTACACACGTCACGGACCGCAAGACGGCCAAAGGGGGTGCCTTTAACTTAGCTCAACTTGGAGACTTCCATGCAACAAATCAAGGACACTTACGACCTTTCAGCATCAACACAACCGTCATCACATTTCCGATGTTCCACGTCTATGGCCTTGTAGCGAATTTGTTATCTTTCTCTTAATGGTTATAGTGTAGGCAAGGTTTGACACAAGTATATACACCCCTAGTCTTTCCACCCAAAGTGTAACATCCCCATTTTTAAGATACTAGAACAAGGGAATTTTTTATTATTTTTTATAACGTTCTCTGTTATGAATTATAAAATTCAAACACATGTTCAAGTTTTAATAATTGTTCTCTTCCCAAACAACACAGTTTGGAACACACAATTTCCTTTTAAAACTAATGTTCCCTATTCGCATATTTACAATATGGAACACACATTCAATGCCATTCAATCTTATAACAGATTCTATATGCTGTTGTAAATGACTCAAAGAACTGCCGATCTTCCATTTTCATGGCTCGGAGTTTCAATGATCCTTCATTTCATGACTCGGCAACAACCGATCCTTCATGTCCGTTTATGCATAGTATATTATATATACCAGTTCTCTTAACCGTTTCCGGTTATCGAAGTGATCCATTTAAGAAGCCTATCTGAATATCTGTTACTGATATTCATCTGACATCCTGCATCTTAAATTAAGTGATTAGGACAACGTAACCAACACTTGCAATACTTTGGCCAAATATTTTCACATTCTTTGCATGATCATATTCCTTGATGTGATACACATCAATGGAATACGTCCTTCACTTCACTTCACTTGTTATCTAGAATGGTCTTTCCTGGTTCCTACCAGTCCTCTCAATTTAAGGTCAGATTTAAACTTCCAATTTCCAACTAGCAATATGAACGAATATAGGAAGGCACTCCAGGTAACTAAAGATACGCAGACATACGGTGTCGTTCCACACGATTCCGTGTGTCTAGTTATCTTTAGTCCTCCAGAGTCACTCCGTATACGTGATCATACTCCTATCCCCAGCCAAGAACTTCACATTCAGCCTATGTATTCTTGATGTTTTAATTCGGGAGGGCATTGTAATATGTCAGCTATAACATTGTGTCGTCATGAAGACCCCGTCTTCATGAAGACACCTTGCTGTAGCTGGCGTATGTCAATGTCCTACGGAATCCTCCCATCGAGAGTACACATCCTGCTCAAGTGATTTGGATATGATCTTAATATTTAAGATCAACTTTCAGCAACCATGCTGGTCCTTTATCCTCGTTCCCGTTACAATTGTACGTAGCTAAGAGAGACTAAATCCGTCCTTTAGCTTACTATGCATCTTCTCCTTCGTACCGAAGGGCTGCATTTCTCTACTTAGTTTTCTTCTTAATCTTCAGATTAAGCAGCCCGTTAACAACGGACGTGATAAGTTTAACCTATTAAACTTAACCAGGATTTTTACAACTGTAACTAAATTCAGAATTTCAGCTTACTAGACGTCCTTTAAATGAGGTCTAATTCCCAATAAATGTATTCATTTATTCTCCTTAACATTACATAGTTAAGGTCCATTAGTTATGGATATATTTATCCCATATCCTTTCTTTCTGAATTCAACATACGAGGTCATTAATGGAGTTCAAAAGAAAAGATCGATTACTCCTAAGTTAACTGATATTCCTTAGCTTCCAAGCTAATCCTGAATACCTGTCAGTTATGGAATCATATTCCTCCTAATCCTTTTTAATGTCAATTAAAAATTCATCTTTACCCAAGTATGAACTAATTGCACATTTCAACTTAAAAGTTGCATTAAGGTAAGAATAGATATCAGTTCCTTTTTAACGTCCATCCAAGGACAATTAAATAAATCCCAAATCAAGAAATAACATTATATTTCCAATTTAATCAACAATATCAACTGATATAGTCATTAAAATATCACACTTGTATTTGTATTCATCATCCATTTCATAATCCATACATCTGCCAATCCAACTGATTAGACTTTGTTTATATTAAACATCATTACAACTCATAGTTAGAAGAATGTACTTTCTTCTTTTCACAATTCCTCAAAGAGGAATAAAAGTAAACAAATACAATTCATCTTCAGACAATCAAAGAAGCATCAGAAAATAGCCATGCCTTCATTCTAATCAAATTCCATCTGCAAAATTACTTGCACGGGTCAGTTCAATGAACTGAGCATATTAAGCACTTGTTATTAAAATGAGGTGCTTCAATTAACTGTCTCAATAAAAGAACCCTGCTTTTATGTAACGACAGTAAGAACATCAATCAAAAATTAGGTATCAAAGAATGGACAACATAACAACTGAACCATCAAATACCATCCTAATCAGCCAAAGAACTGTTGTCCTATTTTCCACATAACCGTTACAAGTTACAAATTACAATATTTGTAAAGTTTAGGAATACAAGTAGCATACTGCTGATATAACATACTGTTATCCTTTCCACACCTTTCATTAATAATAAATGCAAAGGGTAAAACTAACTGCAACCTAAACCAATTACTTTCTTTTCAATTCATGCAACATATTAGATTCCAAGCAATCAAGCACGGACGAGAATGAGAGACAGCCAGGGAAGGAGAAATAGAAGAGATAATTTATCTCATATTATTCTATATAACACAAAGCACACGTACAGTATTTATAGGACAGAAATCTATACTAGACTCCCTAACTAAATGGAGAAGATCCACAATACAAGCAGAGAATGATGGAAGAAGAGATAATGTGATAAGATAGACACCTAATAACCAACGTATGCTAACATTCCCCCCTTATTACATTATTCTTGCAAATGTGACCTCTGAAAGATTCAAATTTCACTTTTCCAAGAGATTTAGTGAGAATGTCAGCAACTTGTGCTTCAGTAGGATAGTACTGGAGCTGAATTTGATGGTTCAAGACGTGCTCTCGAATGAAATGGCAGTCAATTTCAATATGCTTTGTTCGTTCATGAAAGACTGGATTCTGCACGAGCTTCAACACACTCTGATTGTCGCAATAGAGAATAGGTGACTGTTTTTCAGGAATTCCTAGGTCATCCATAATGCGACGTATCCATATCACTTCACACACAGCTCCTCGTGCGGCGCGATATTCTGCCTCTGTGGATGAGATAGAAACAACATTCTGCTTCTTGCTTATCCACGAGATAGGTCCAGATCCGAGATGAAATATGTATCCTGTAGTTGACTTCCTATCATCAACAGATCCAGCATGGTCCGAGTCGACATATCCCTGTAGGAAGAATTGATCATTCTTTTTATATTCCAGACCATAATTATTTGTTCCTCGGACATATCTCAAAACATGCTTTGCTGCATTCCAGTGACATTTCTTTGGCTCCTGCATGAACCTGGAAAGATAGCTGACAGCATAGCAGAGATCTGGTCTGGTGTATGTCAAATAGATGAGCCCTCCAACCAATTGCCTGTAGAGAGTAGCATCTACTTGAGGTGAGTCTTGGAATCTTGAAAGTTGCAAGCCTTTTTCCATGGGAGTGGATATAGGTTTACAATCAGACATTCTATACTTTTCCAGGAGTGTCTTGGCATACTTTGTCTGGGAAACAAAGATGTGATGCTCCTTTTGCCATATTTCCAAGCCAAGACAGTAATGTAGTAGCCCCAAATCTGTCATGTCGAAGGTTCTTTTGAGATCATTCTTTACAATATCAACCTGATCTTCTGAACTACCAGTGATCACAAGATCATCTACATAAACAACTAGAATGACAATTTCTTTGCCTACCTTCTTTATATACAAATTTGAATCTGAGGGGCTACGAGTGAACCCATGCTGCAAAAGGTGATCGTTGATCTTGATATACCATGCCCTGGGAGCTTGTTTTAGTCCGTAAAGAGATTTGATGAGACGACATACCTTTTTAGGCTGATTTTCATCAACAAATCCTTCAGGTTGGGTCATGTATACTTCTTCTTTCAGATCACCATTTAGGAAAGCACTCTTGACGTCCATCTGCTGAAGTCTCCATCCTTTCTGTGCTGCAAGTGCACAAACTACTCTGATGGTCTTCATCTTCGCAGTGGGTGCAAAGGTTTCTTCATAGTCGATGCCTTCTTTCTGAGCATATCCTTTGGCTACAAGTCGTGCTTTATGTTTGTCGATGGATCCATCTGCCTTATATTTTGTCTTGAAAACCCATTTGCAGCCTATGGGTTTCTTTCCTGTAGGCAGATCAACAAGTTCCCATGTCTGATTTTTCATGAGTGAGTCATATTCTGTTTCCATAGCTTCCTTCCACTGAGTTTGACTGAGTGCTTCACGAACATTATCTGGCTCGGAGCTATTCATCAGTGAACTCATGAGTGCAAATTTTACCTCATTTCTTGTTTGACTCCTTGTTTTGACTCCGGATGATGTATCTGGGAGTTGTTGCAAATGTGAGTCCTTGATAGTTCTTTGTACCCACTTCGGATGAGAACTTGATTGCTTTTGAGAAGAACTGTGTCATTGCCGTGAGGATTGATGTGGAGTCACATTCTGCAGTTCTCCAAGGTCAACAAATAGTTCTCCTGGTAGCATTTCTTTTCTCTGAGTAGTCTCCTCCAGCTCATCATCTGATTCAGAGACTAATCGGTGAGATGTGTTTGGAAGTGGATCTTCTGTTGATACTATTGAGTCAAAGGATGACTCGTCACAAACCACATCCTGACTCTCGTATATTTTCTTTGTCTCAGGATCCATGAGACGATACGCCTTCGAGGTAGTACTGTAGGCAAGAAGGATACACGGGAGTGTTTTTGGCTCTACCTTCTTTCTCTTCTGAGCTGGGACATGCATGTATGCTGTGCAACCAAATACTCACAAATGAGAAATTGATGGTTTTTTACCACTCCATACCTCTTCTGGCGTCTTGTTCAGTAGAATCTTTGTTGGTGCCCTGTTGAGAAGATATATAGCCGTTTGTACTGCTTCAGCCCAATAGCATTCTCCTAGCTTTGCAGTTGATAGCATGCAGCGAGCCATCTCCATCACTGTGTGATTGCGATGCTCAACAATGCCATTTTGCTGGGGCGTGTAGGGAGCAGTCAGGTGCTGCTTAATGCCGTGATGGTTTAGGAAGGCCAAGAACTTCTTTGATGTGAATTCCCCCCCTCGATCTGAGCGGAGTAGAAGAAGTGGTTGTCCAGACTCTTTGACAACACAATGATAGAAGTTCTGAAAGTGTTGAAGAGCCTCACTTTTCTGCTTTAGGAAATATACCCACATCTTGCGAGAGTGGTCATCCACGAACAACTGGAAGTATTTGTATCCTGAAAACGAAGCAGGAAATGGGCCATTCAGATCGGTATGAACTACCTCTAGACACTTCTTGGCATGGAAGGTGCTCGCTTGAAATGGATCTCTATGTTGTTTTCCTGCAAGACAACCAGGGAAAATAGGCAAGGAACTAGACAATTTGGGTAGTCCACGGACCATTGCTTTTGAACTCATCTGGTGCAATGAACCGACCAACAAGTGTCCATATCTAAAATGCCATAAGGCAGTTGATTCTATTGTTGAAGCAGATAAAGCTACTGCAGAAGATGAAACAGTATCTAAAGCAAATAACTTATCTTTTACAAAAGCTTTAGCAAGAACCGTACCTTGTCGGGAGATTAAGCATGATTTAATGCCATTTTGAACAAGAAATTCAACCTTAAGGTGATGATTCAAGAGCTGAGTAATTGACAAAAGGTTTGCTAGTCAAGCCAGGAACATATAGTACCTTTGTAAGTGTACATTTTCGTGGCCCCAAAGGAATGGTCATATTCCCTATTCCTTCTGCAATGTACTCTTTGTCATCCGCTATCCGAACTCGATCTCCAGTTGGCTCTTTGTGTAGTGAATCAAACAAATTCTTGTCACCTGACATATGCTTGCTTGCACCAGAGTCTATCAACCAGACTTTCTTCGTGGGATGAGAAGTTTGAGAGACGAGTACAAGATTCTTACTACAATGGGCTCCTTCTGATGTCTCCTCATCAGAGTCATCATCTTCTTGTTGGGCTGCAAGATGTCCTTTTTGCTTTCTCCAGCGGGGACGTCGTTTGGACTTTTGAAAATCTTCGCGCCCGGATGTGCTTGTATTGGCTTGAAGGCCCTTGTTTCAGGCTGTTGTGCCAACAGTGATCAGTGTCGTGAGTATTGGTTCTGCAAATGTGACACCATCTCTTTGACTTTTGATCTTTCTGTTTGGGTTGCGTTGGATTTGGCTTCTCTGGGGGACCTTTCCTGATTCTTCTGGCCACGATTAGGATTTGAGAACAAGGCTTTGTCCTGAGACTCCCCATGCGATGAAGTGATAGCTTCTTCCTGGCTGCAGCAAATTCACAAGCTCTTTAAATGTCACTCATTTAATTTTAGACACATTCAGTGTTGTAACAAACACTCGAAATTGAGTAGGGAGTGCTCTCAATGTGATTGGGACAAGTAGTTTATCGTCTACCATTTCACCGAGCACTTTTAATAACTCTGATCTCAACTCAGCCACGCGACGCAATGAATTCCTCCTACTTTCTCGTTAGACCCCATAGATTTGGGTGTTTCTAGCAATTCGACTGAAGATGAAGAATAGTTCTCTTTGTTTGATTTTTGGCTTCCATAAATGGTTGCCACACTTGTCCCAATGTGCCTCCTTGGGTTCTTCTCCGCATTCCGAACTTTGTGGGTTGCACATCATTCACTAAAATCCTTAATGAGCTTATCGTATAGCATCATTTGTCTTTAACACTAGCCATGTCAAATATTTTATTAGTTCATGGGGTTGTGGGAGCAGGCACAGACCCTGTCTGTGTTCATTCCCCATAATCCTTCAAACTGAAGGATTTTCTTCATGTTTTGTCTTCCAGGCCAACCAAAATTTTGCCCTTTAAGCAACTGAGCGTGTTTAGACTCCAAGTCTCTTCGTGAGCATACATTCTAGTAATAAAATTTTATTTATTTATTTGAGAAAGTTATTACAGCCGTTTGTACTCACTATCGAGAATGTACTAGTGCTCGTAGATGCTGCGATATAAACAGCTGGAATAGGACGGTGACGCTATCCAGGAGAGATTTTCTGATTTGCGCAATGACGCTCACAATTGGCGTCAATCTGGGGCCTGTATGGAGCTCGGTCAGGTGCTGCTATGCAATGCACAGTGATGATTTAAACACTATAGAGATTACAATATGGCTCAGGGGTGTTGTGATTCGCCCCAACAGTACTAGGTTTGTTGAGCGGAGTAGGATGCTAGTGGTAGGGGTCTAGCGATCTCTAGTTGACCCCACACGATGATATGTAGTGAATCAAAAGTGCTTGAAGGTCACCTCACATATGCTTGCTGCTACTAGGAGTCTATACAACACATACCTTGCTTTAAAAATACATGGCCATACGAACAACTTAAGAAGTATTTGAGATCCTGAGTAACGAAGATTCTTACAGGCAATGGGATCCGTTCAGATCGGTATCCTCGTCATATCTCCATCACACTTCTTGTTTGATGCTAAGATGTCCCTTGTGATTTCTCCAACGAGGGATGTCACCTAATTGAAAATGTGGCCTGGATATGCTCTGACAAGGCTTGAAGACCATTTATTGTTTCAGTTTGCTATGGTTTAGGGGAGCAGTGTCGTGAGGATCTGTGCCTGTTATCCCACATGTGACAACCCTCGATGAACTTTAATATATTCTATTTGACATGCACTATGCTATGGCTTTTCTGGGGGACCTTTAATTAAATTCAATATCTAGGTTGATGGTTAAGGCTTTGAGGCAACCAGCATGTTCTGAATCCTGAGAAACCCATGCGATTAAAGTATATGGGTTGAGGTGTGGGAAGCTGCAGCACACATTTACACAAGCCAAAACCTTCACTATTTGATAGATACATCTTCAGTCATAGCTGCACACCCTGTAACAAATTTCTCACGCCCCATTGAGAAGTGGAGGCTCTCAAGGTTGACTGCGTCGAGTAATATTTTGAGATCCAGTTAATTGGCACCAATGCTAATAACGGTAGACGATAAACTACTCATCCCACGGTCACATTTGTAATAAAAAAAGTTATGTCTAAGACTTTCGAGTGTTTTAGTCACATACAAAGATCTCAATACTGTTTTTTTCTGTAACTAGATAGGTGTATGTCCAGCATTTAACATAATAGATGATAAATTTTCGAAGTTCTTCTGATTTTTAGCTTCAGCAGGAAGATGGATTGTCAACTTTATCCCAGGCCTCATTAGGAGTCTACACATTCAGGACAAAGCCTTGTTGCTCATCATCACTAATACGTGAGCTAGGATCAGAATCGGAAAGGCTTTTAGAACTACACAGAAGCCATAATCCATTAGTTCAATCGGGGGGTTGAAAGATCAAAAGTCACAGAGAGATGGTGTCACAATTCCCCAGAATCCTTCAATACTCACGACACTGATCTTCATTGTTGGCTTCAACAGGCCTGAAACAAGGGTCTTCAAGCCATACAAGCACATCCGGGCGCGAAGATTTTCAAAAGTCTAAACGACGTCCTCGCTGGAGAAAGCAAAAAGGACATCTTGCAACCCAACAAGAGGATGATGAATCTGATGAGGAGACATCAGAAGGAGCCCATTGTAGTAAGAATCTTGTACTCATCTCTCAAACTTCTCAGCCCATGAAGAAAGTCTGGTTGATAGACTCTGGTGCAAGCAAGCATATGTCAGGTGACAAGAAGTTGTTTTATTCACTACACGAAGAGCCAACTGGAGATCGAGTTCGGATAGCGGATGAAAAAGAGTACATTGCAGAAGGAATAGGGAATGTGACCATTCCTCTGGGGCCATGAAAATGTACACTTACAAATGTGGCGACCGTGTTGTTGATGCTTTCAATCGAGTTTTCTACACTCGACATTCGATGTAGTGTGGAATAGACTGTTGTAGACTCCAAACTACCTTGACATGTTTGAAGGTCTCCGCGCATAGAAATAAGTTCCTTTCCTAGCGAGATCCACTCTAGCTTGTGGTTTGATCCTTAGATTGTTTCCATGTCCAGCAACAGCAGCAGTATCTTCAACATGCTCAAGCAGAGAAAATAGAAGGACTAAACGCGAAGTGCTTCACGCAGCAGCACAGTAAAAAGAAACAAGAAAAAAATAGTTTTCTCCTGTCTCAACGGAGTCCGGGCGAGGAACTGGATCTGGACCTCAGTTCACTTCTGTTTGAACGCCTTCTGCCTCTGCTCCACTCAATTACTCTTAGACACCTCCGCCTCTCTCCTCGACTGCATTCTTTCATTCAATATTAGTTCTGGACACGGCCAAACTGTTACAGCAACTGTGAATTCGGACGTATCAATATTTCCTACTGTTTTTTTTCTTGATTCGGGTGCCACAATGTGCTACCATCGTCGGGGCTTTTCTCCCGTCCACGTTCTGGAACAAGCTTATTTTCCTCGCTTTAGTGATATACCAAAAACTCAGGGGTACTCACCCCTGTCCTGGAGCCGCGTGGTCCGCAGGGTCCTTTTCTTTGCTCAAGTGGCACAAGGCTGACTGCCAGTGGCCCTCTAAACACCAGCCCCGATGCACTCCTGTCTAATCACCTCCAGATCTCTGCCACGCTCTGATAACCACCTGAGAGACAGCCAGGGAAGGAGAAATAGAAGAGATAATTTATCTCATATTATTCTATATAACACAAAGCACACGTACAATATTTAAGGACAAAAAATATGTAACGACTCCCTACAAATGGAGAAGATCCCACAATAGAAGTAGAGAAGATGGAAAAGATATATGTGATAAGATAGACACTCTAAAAAAAAAAAAAAAAAAAAAAAAAAAAAAGGGAAAACAAATACCCAACGTATGCTAACAGAGAAAGCAAACAACATGCTATAGTTGCTCATATCTAAGCACTACAAGTTCGTTATAATGGTTACGTTTCCAACTGAATGAAAGAAGAAAAGATCACTTTTCAAGTTATTCATCCACATTCCTATCTCTTCCTCTCATGACTGTTCTAAAATGGAATCCAAACGAGACCAAATCAAGAATAACATTCAGAGTGGAAACTTAAAAATCCATTCGGAATTCACTTCCGGCAGCATTCCTCCCTTTGGATTTTTGGAGTTTTCAAAGTTATCCTTATGGTATTTGTAGGAATAGATATTCTTATATTCATTTTCACCACGCAAAAGAGAAACTAAATATAACAAAACACATGGAAATACAAATATACAATTAATGTTAGTACGATACATGAAAAATCTAATATACATCATCCAATATGATAAAAAAAATCACAATTTCAGAAATCTAATATCTATGACACATTCAAGTATGAATAAATGCCAACGACTATCCTTCATTTAAAATGCACCCTCCAATTATATCACAATCATTCATTGAAAAAGGGACGGTTGTGATATTATGGGAGGGTGCCTTTCGAGTGAAGGATACCCTTCGCTTGAAAAATTCTCTTCGGCGGGCATCTTTAAAAACCTATGCGCGACACATTCTACCACCCAAATATAGATGTGGAATCCTAAAGGGAAAGCACCTTCAACACACAACGATAGTTAGGTATATCAATGTGGCATCCTTAGGGGAAAGCCCATTCAACACGCATTGATTCCTGTATTTGTAGAGAAACTTTCCCCCATACGCCAAATTCAGAGTGAGAGTATAATATCACATAATTTTTATAGCTTCAACTTACATTATAAAAAAATATAACTAATAAATAATTTTCTATATACAAATGGTATATGCACATTAGCATTATCTATAAATATAATGAGTATGGAAAAATTAAACTTACTCTAATGTTATTCCATTTAACACAACTAAGATCTCTCAATCATATTAAGAAATTACCAAACATTTAAAATTAATTATGTTCTGAAAATAGTAAAACTACTCATAATTATGTCTATTCTGAGATAAATTAATAAATCAAACCAAATATGTACGTGAATAATAAAATTGGAATAATCACAATAATAGATAACATCAAAAAATAAATACCAATACATTTACTCTCATATATAATTTTTAAAGAATAAATACCAATGCATTTAGATAACATAAAAAACGAAGATTTACATTTCAAACCCATTTATTATTTCATAATACAAATAATAATGAAAAAACCTAAAAAGAATTATTTGAACATTAGGAATATGTCCAGTTATAAAAACAACTCAATCATCCATAACATATGAGGTGACATTTATATTCAAAATTAATTGATTGAACAGGTAATAGTAACATAAAACATAAATCCATATATTCAATTTTTTAATTGATTTGTATAAAAGATAGACGTATAAATCAATTCTGCAGTTTCTATAATAATAATAAAATCATATCAGAATAAGTGTTTACAAATAGTTTAACAGTTTCATGAGAATCAAAACTGATCAATAATAATATATTTGTGTCATTCTCTATTTTGTAGAAAAACATTCTTCATGTTAATATGGGCTTTTTATATGTGGAAGTAAATTTTAATCACTAAATATTAATAAAATGACCAAACCTACACATATACATATACCTAATATAAGCATGTTTAATATAAGAAGATAGTTTGAAATATAAGAAGCTTATAGTGTACAACATTTCAAATGTATGTATTGTAAATTACATCAATAACTTAAATGTATGACATTAATACTAAATAATATTTACTTCCATAGATGAGTTCATCTTATTGAGACACAATCATGTACGATAAGAAAGAATAAATACTTGAAATTTTTTTTGTTGAAAAACACACTATGTTTTTCAACATTTTTCAAAAACAATTCCCTATCAAGTATATGAAATGTCATCCCTAGGATCCACATATGATAAAGCACATTTAAACATTTGTTAATACAAAGACAAATAATGAATGTAATTAGTCCCTGGCACTTTAGGGAGGACCTTTGGGGAAAGACACTAGAGGGTGGACCCTTAGAAAGAGAAGCTAGAGGCTCAAAAAAAAATGGGGAGGACCCTTGTGAAAAGAGACTAGAGGGTACAACCTTAGAAAAAGAGACTTGAACATGGAAGAAAGATGTTAAGAAGATTTTCCAAAACCCTTAGAGAAATAAGTTGTAGAGTAAGAAGTACAAAGGAGTGAATTATATTCTCATATGATATGAAGCCTTCAAATACTTCAAAATCACTTTATCAATAACACAATGATATGTGTTGATGTTTCTATGAAATCCAAATGGATTTATAACCATTATAAGTATTGATAGGTTGATCAATAACGCACATCAAGATAATGTAGATAAAAAAATTAATTTTTTCCAACATTACGTGACATACCCAAACAGCACTCATGTCTTCCGCATGATGACACTTAGTCACATAGTTCCAAATTTAATCTCTATGTTTAGACCTTCAATTACATTACCTTGAATCATTTTTCTAGTAGGAGCTCTTAAATAATTAGGATTACATTCACCAATGTCTTCATAGGGAGGACCATATGGATAACATAGATGCATTAGACAAGATTAAGCTAGCAGGGTACGAAGGAAGAATCCCCTTTGGGTGGTTAGGACATCGAGTGTGGAACCTTAACGAAAGATTAATTCTAAATGGGATTAATGTTCCACATCCTATGTCTAAGAAGGAATACCCAAACAAAGTAAAAACCTTATGTGGTATTAAGAATTTATATGGTGAGAAGACCAGATGTAAAGTGAATTAGATCCTCCTCCATGAAACATTGATATTAAAATAGGCCTTCTAGATATTTTGTCATCAGTTAAAATATTTTGTTTAGTTAAATTTAATCTCATATGTAATACATAGTTTATGTATGAAATCAAATTACACATGTTTTACTTCAATTTTGAAAATCCATGGTCTTAAGTGGGTTCATTTCATTTTAAATCAAGAATCATTTGTATATGTATAACTAGGAGGAAGGATGAGTTCACCTGATGTTCTTTTACTTTCATGTCATACATCACATCAACAAATACTCAATAGTTGATTTAGTTGACTATTTATTCTCAAGCATTGAGTTTGTAGGGGATGACATGGTAAATTATTTTCCCTCTGTACTGCATTTAAGTCATCTCAATTAAGTGGTATTGACAATATGCATTTTAATCTACTTCAACTATGTAATTTCAGTTACATGTTCAAATATGAAAGCAATTCTCTCTTTTGACTTCAATATCTAAAACTAAATAATTAAATCAAATTGTTCTAATTTGATAGGCATTATGGCTTGTAATGGAGTTAGTCATGTACACTAGCGAGGACAGGTTGATCAAAATTCAAGACCTTGTTACAGGAGAATAGATATAATGAGAAGTGAAACATAGATAACAAGTTAAAAAGGGAACAAATGTGTCTGTTCAGAGTTCATGAAGCTCTTCAAACTCAATATGACTCTTGAAGCCATTCAAACTAGCCAAGCACTTAAATAACAATGAAGATTTTACAATCTCAAGAAATAACATATGAAGAAATAAAATGAATGCAATCAATAAATAACAATGATTAAGCATGTTGATTGTGCTCAAGGAGTGGATCTAGATGAAATTTTTCTATGAATGGAGTCATCACCAAACATGAATAATAATCTAGGATATGGACCTGACACATGATTTAGTCATTATACTATTGAAGAGATAACAGGTAGATTCTGTAAACTGGTATAAAGTCCCATTCAACAAAGCATATACAATCTATTACGACCTTCAAAATCAATATTTGATTACCATATCTCAATTGGTAACATAGAATTTGTTCCTTGTAAAGACATGGTCCCTATTTTTGAGTTTTTAGTCAGTTGATTCACCAGCTATCATAATAACTATGGACCACAAAAATTAAGGTACATAAATGGGATTAATGTTCCACATCTTAGGTCTATTGGTAGGAATGCCCAAATCAGAGTAAAAAATAAATTTGGTATCACATAGATCTATCATAAAATTTTTAGTGGCTCCAGAAAAATGTAAACTAGATAGTGATATTTTAGAGGATACATTGATATTGCAAATAGACATTGGTAAATTTTGTAAGTGGTATGTGAAGTGTAGAGTTAAAATGGGATGAAATTTACTTAAATTTCTTTTCATTTGTTTTATTTAGTTTACCTGTAAGAAATAAAATTTATAATGGTGTAAAAATATATTGTTATTGAGTATTCGAAAAACCATCTGTCCCTTCCAATGCAAAGGATGTATTACAAATTATGGTTTTTCCTAGTTTGAGGAAATAATACCCAAATAATTTTCTAGAAAAAAAACCAATGTGAGTTCTATAAAATAGTTAAAGATTACAATCCTGAAATCAAAATTACACAATGAGAATTTGAGAATTTAAAATTGATATATGTAAGTAAAAATATAGTCTACGACATATGTTATTTTAGTACCCATATATAGTTTGAGCTATATACAACCACATTTAGAAAATTTAGAGATTATATATTAGATGACAACAAATGATGGATTCCCTCCATGTGCAAGTCATGTTTTCAGCGATACTATTTGTAATAAAGTAGAAAATGCACTTGAGTTTAAGGTTGATTGTATCAAATGAGTATGTACAAAATGTGGAAATTTCTTTTTTTTATTTCATAGAAACATTCAGTTAAAAAATTATCCATAAATACAAAATAGCTATGGTTCAATGTGCAAAGCTATGGAGATTCATAAATCTAAGATTGTTTTTTTTTTTGATTCCATTTTTCTATGGTTTTCTTTAAAAAGAACCATACTTTTTATTCACAAAATAGATTCAAATTCAATATTATCATTTCATACGATTTGGCCATCATGATGTATGTGTGTTATAGACATGCACAATATGATGTGGAAAATGGGTATCAATCAAACAAATCTTATATAATTTTAATGTTGTTGTTCTTTATTATCATTCATTATATAACTATCTCTATTTCCTTTCATTATACAATTATATAGTTAGATACTCCATGAAAGTAATAAAATATTGCACAAAATATGAAATTAGTCCAATGGAATATCAAGAAATTTGGCATCAAAAAATTGGGATAAGTATACAAAATCATTCTATTAATAAGAGGACAACTGAATTATTTGGCCATTTGTGGATCATATTAATATAATTTAATTTTTTTTACTATTTTAAATGGCTTCAAATTATAATGGCATCTACCCTCTTCTTGAATATATCTCTATGATCATAAATAACATATTTGGTATGTTACAAGGAGTGCAATAAGTTAATTTTTTCTCCAATTATGATATTTTATCCATCCATATATATAGGTTAAAAATCATAATACTTAACATATTTACTCATACTTATCTTTCCATAGACCGTCAATGTCCTTGATTTCTTTGAAACTGTAGTTCATTTTATGGTTATTCACTAAGTGTTGAAGAGAGACAGTGATGTTAAGGAGATAATGCTTATTTCATTAAATTGGGACTTATTCCAGTGCCAACATCTAAACAATATATTCAATATTCGAATCTGATATTACTATTTTTTGGATTCCAAAATGTCAAATATTGGAATTATTTGCACTTCAAAATTGCACATATCGGATTCCAAAATCACACGTATTAGATTCCAATATCACATATATTAGAATCCAGAAATCACATACATTGGAATCCAAAATCCGCTATATTGGAATTATATATACTCCAAAGTCCCATATATCGAAATCCAAAAAATCAATTAATGGAATCCATTATAAGGGTTGGCATCCACTAGAGATTCTTTATGATTTTTTATATATAGAACATGATTTTGTTTTATAAGTGCTAGTGGTCATTCGCCATTATTTATGTTATGTTATGTATAGAACATGTTTCTGTTTTATAAGGGTTAGCGACTGCTAAGCATTATTTATGGTTTGTCTCAGTGAAGCTCTAAAAAATAAGCTCCCTCGAATTCAGTTTTTGATCAAATATCATCCTAAACATATTCTCATTTCCTTCAATGGTTGCAACAAAGGCCATAATGTGGTGTTAAATTTGATGCCCATTTAGGAATTTTTTTTTTTTCATTTTTATCCACAAAATAGTTCCAAATCTTTGAAATAACCGTCACATATGAATTGCATATTTTAGATATGATGGCCAATTTTTATAGATTATTTATATATTAATTATATTAAAAAATATTTAAAAACAATCAAGTATATATAATATAATGTAATATTTATTTTATGAACATTGTAAAAAATACTATTTTAGAAATTTTCAACGGAAAGTTTTTCCGATAATTCACCATAGAAGAAGTTATTCAATCATATTGTCATCTTATAATCAATAAAAAAATATAAATCTTCCCAACTTATATTTTGATGATCACAACATTATAGAATAGAGTTACACAATACATTCATAATAACATATGAATGTATATATATAATATTTGCAATGTTAAGAATTACAATCATAACAACATTCTAAAAAGATAAATAGTTATTTATTATTTTATCACTACAAGTATTTAATGCCCTCTATCACATTCAATTCCTGAGACACTGTTTGTGTTTTTTTTGTACAAATCGGCCATCAACCATTTATCATTTTTACAATCTTTACGTGAAATTTTCATACCCCCACCATAAAAATTTTAGGATGGTTTCCCTTTGCAACTAATGTAATACACAGATTATTTTTTTGAACTATATGAACAATTGTTTCTACTGCAAACATTTTATAGGTCTCTTATTGTTATTCCCTCGACTATATTGTAATGTTCCTTTCCCCAAGTGAGTCTTGGATTCAATATGGTTGATATTTTTTGATTTAATACTATTGATATATTTTTTACATGAGTAGAAATTCGAGTGTTCGATTACAGTCCTAGTTCATAATATCTTGATAATATTTTTTTAAAATTCTAATAGGCCACCTTACAGGTTGAAAACTTTCATACCGAACCTAAATGACATATTCCTATTGTATGTTTAGTTTATCTCATATATCAGGTCCCCCATATCCAAATAAAGTAAATAACTCTGATCGCTACCTATAGGGAAGTAAAAAAAAATTATTTTCATCACTTGCATAGCAATTACAAGAAATTGAAAAAAACAACATTTTAGCTTATGGCTAATAGTTACCAATTGAGATTGTGACTTGGATTACACCTCCTTTACACACTACTAGATCCATTAATGAAAGAGATATATAAAATAAACAATCATCAATTCATAATATATTTACTCCTATTGAAAATGTGAGCATAATGCATTTGAAATAAACATTAATAAATTCATAATCGATTTCATGTTGTGGATTACTTAACTAGATAAACATAGTGTTTATTCTATGGTGATATGGTAAGTACAATGTCAAATATTCTTTGTCTTAAAATTGAAATTTACCGTTCATTAAACTACAGTTATATTTTTCAAAAAACTCTTTAGCGGAGAATAGTCCACAACTATTGTTAAGGATTTGCAACCATTAGCCTATGCCAACATTGGCCAAACTACACTTACCTGGAAAACATTTAATGAGGCTAGCCAAGTGATTCTTATATTATTCGAAACACCCTTTAGAGGAGAAAAATCCTCAGCTATTGTTGAGGATTAACGACCGCTAGGCTATGCCATCATTGGGTGAACTACACTTAGTTTGAAAGCCTTTAATGATACTAGTCAAGTGCCATATGTACAAGTTGGATCAAGTGATATGTAGTTCTCTTTATGATGATGTTGAAGCCACAACAAATTTAATTAATTGTAAGTTGTCAGTATGTCGTAGTGAATCAATGAGACATTCTAGAGAGTATGTTGTTGTAAATCAGTGAGATATTGATGAATGTACGGTTTTTTATTCAAACCATTTATGTATTGAATGTGGATGCTTGGAGTCCACTAAGCTCTATATAGTTCATTTTAAATTTTTATTGTAGCTTACAAATGGATTTCCTTAAACTTTTTCTTTGACACTAAGCCAAACATATAAACTAATGTCTGTTAGTTATCATTTCCTATAAATTTGTGGGCCTTATAATTAATATTGTTGTAAAATACACATTGTTATCATATCATTTCCTATAAATTTGTTGGCCTTATTGGTTGTCTTCATAATCATTTTTTTTCTTATAAATTTTTTGGGATTATTACCGGATTGGTTTATAAATTCACGTGATTAACATACCTAGGTCGGATGACATTTTCATCGCCGTTGTACCCACGTCCTCCACATTTGTCATATTAACTATAAAAAACATAACTTTGTTAAAGCAATTCAAAACCATCGAAATTGAAGATATATCTAATTAAAATTTTTTTATAAAATGATTGAAAGTAAATCACCATGTTGAATTGGTTATGTAGCATCACGATGAAATAGTTGTACATCAAATTCTATAGCTTTTTGGTTTTTTTCGTAAACAATAATTGTATAAGTAACATATTTAGGTTAAAATCCATTAAACAAAATCACTTGTTGAAGATTATTTTGGAGACGAACCTTTCTTCATATGAGAATAGTAATGTTTTTTTGAAACATCACTTGACAATGTATCTCAACAATAAAAAAGAAAAATAGTTTGGAATCCACCAATGCACAGAGAGTGAAACTACCATCGTAAATCACTAGAACTAGAGAACTAACGGAACAACATCGAGTGAACATATCTACCTAGAGATCATACGATATTTCATAAATAAATGATGGATGTTTTCTTGTAGGCCAAATTCTCTTATAGTTACAAATTTTTATGGAATTTCCTCCTTCAAATCCATAATTACCTCCTCTTTATAATCATTGTTATTGTCATGGTTATGCACACAAGATATTGTGTACATAAGACACAAAATTTTTAATATCCAGTTGTTATCCTATAGTCTATATCATCCATCTAGAATTCATACTCAAACGTCTTTAACCTTTCCCATATATCTTTGTATAGTTTCGTTTAACATTTTTGAATAACCATTTGGTATTAGAACAATAATAATATAATCCAACACACTTTTTCCGATAGCTTTTAGAAGATCCACTATGAAATCAAAAGAATTATCGCTAGCCAGATTACAAAAAATTAGCAAGCACATAGTCAACATTAAAAGGATTATTCAAAGGAATAGCTGATAAAGTTTGATGGAAGTTGGAATTGATTTGCACATTTACAAGAAACATTGTCTGAGACTTTCACCCTTGCTAGTATATTTCCTTCTAGTTACATCACATAGTTATCTAATATTGTTTGAGCCATGACAGAAGGTACTTCTTCCATCTCATGATCTTTTTTCTTTTTTTTTTTTTTTTCATTTTTTCACAAATATACGAATCATATTTTCTTTTTCCATTGCTCTCTTCACCCAACAGTACAGCCACCTTGCGATAGTGTGATTCATGTAATTTAAATTACTTGATTACCTGAGATTCAATGTAGGTTATCAATACAATATTATGCAGATGTATATTTCTCAAATAATGTAGAAATTTTTTTCTCATTTTTTTATCTCCTTTTATTCTTCAGAAACAGGAATCAAATTTCTCTACTATTACAATAGCCTCAAAATACCCAGTTGATTTATTATTCCTTTTCAACCACTACAATTTTGATTAAGATGGGTCTACCTCCAATTTAGTAAAATATGTTCGCCTCAACATAGAATTTTTTTTGCATGTTTTGGAGGTGAAAGAAAACATTTTCTATAAAATTTTATGAATATTGTAAATATACCATTTTGAATTTCTTTCCACACTTGAACATCCATTTTGTCATAATCTATTAGAATCCCCGAATTCCAACCATATTTTTAATAGGAATATGGTCTGTTGTTTATGGAGGCATGCATTTCCCATTTCCTGAAGAAATAAACATCCAAATCCATATCTAGGATATGACACTTATTGTTTTCATAGTTGAATCATTCCACCCAGACATGTAGAGTCCGCAATACAATAACTTCTGAGGATATAAAAATACCAAATTCCTCATGATTTTCATCTATAACCAAAAAAAAACCACATATTGACGTGGTAGTTTTTAGATGAATTAAGTTTCATAAACCATTACTCATCTCTTTTGTTCCAATGGAGCGTGAACAAAGGAATAAATTTTACCTATATGTAGAGTAAAATACATCAATAATTAGGTCATTTCCAAACATTAAAGTGCTTTTCTCACATTCTATGTTAAGGAATTTAAATATTACCCTAGAAGACACCAATTTCTAGAGTTCTTTACTATCTTTCATAACAAAGTAATTAACTTAATAGTTAGTGACCACTAGGCTTCGTTAGGACATCTTTTGTATCATTCGAATAGTTACAGTAAATCATATTTTGCGGATCAAAGCAATAATAACAGAATTATTCTAAAATTTAGAAATCTAATTATGATACATTGAAATATAAAGACCCATTTGCACCTTTTGAAAGTATTACATATGAATCGGACAAGCCATAACATTAGATAGATGGCATGATAGGAACATTAAAAAAGACACACTTTAATAGTAGATAGACTTCTAGTCAACATATAAAAGAACAACCTAAAACAATTTTAAAGCCATTTACACATTTTTAATGATAAACTATAGAGTACATTAAGATGTAATATTTGGTATTTTGAAGAGAGGTTATGGTAGATTGGGATTTTTTAATTCTACAAGACTATGTGAATTATGTGTATATCGGTCATATTGTAGTAGTGAGGATTAGATGCCTGTAACAAGACTAATGACCATGTTTAAAGGATAGCAATCAGAAGATTTAATGTTTCATATTTTGAGGAGAGTAGTTGTGAAACAAATCACATTAATGGAGTTAGTGATATCTCATCATTTTTTTTTATATGAGACAATGTGAAGTATATGTTTATCAGACATACTTTATTCATTATGTATAAATGTCTATATCTACTCTAAGTACAATATTTTAAGCATATCGCTTGGTGGGAAATTCAACAACAAGATATCATTTTTTTTTTGTAAGGATTATACTTTTACTAAACGTAAGTATGGCCCTCTTCACAGTAACCATGTTTGTGGAAACATGGCTCTCTATAAGGTTAGGGAGGGTTTTTAAAATTATTTGAGAAAGGATTTGATTATTAAAAATATTTTTTAAGTACCACTACAACAGGGTTTATTCTCTGTTATTTTGACTATAAATTATATTTAAAATACTACTTGAAATAATTTATTCGAAATCTTTCAAACTTATGTTAACTTATTTTATAGTGTGAGTCTTCTTAGGCTGAAAACATATATTGTCTGTAAATGTTTGGCTCTTATCCATGGTAGATGTTGGTGATTGCTTTGACCTCTAATAATTTTTCCCTAATTTTTCTCTGATTTTCGAGCATTGCCATTTTTTTCTATTTTTCCCTCGACCATGGAAGCTTGAAAATGATCGATTTATATTTGTATACCTTTAAAAATAAAAATCCATGGTCAAAAGATGCTCAGAACCATGATCCACATAGTTTTGTTTCGAAAAGGTTTTCATCCTTAGAAAAAAATCAAGTTTTTGAGCATGACTGGTGAATTTTTTTATTTTTGACGGCCTAACAGGTGTATTTTTCTTGTCAAAGTTATTTCTCAGTGCTCAGTGGTCACGTGGCTTCCTTTGGTTGCATTGGGGGCAGCAGGTGAATGCTTTAACTTATAACTTTTTATTTCTTAGCGAAAAGGTAAATTTGGTTCCGAAGCCCTGCTCATGTCTAATTGGTTCTTTTGGTGCTTACGTGGCCTCTTCTGATTCGATGGAGTATGGAAGGTTTATTTTTGAATTTTTTTTCTTTGGCTACTTTGGCAAAAAATTTGGACTCGCCTCGTGGCCCCGCCAGGCCTTGATTCGAGAAAATTTAAGTGGGAGGGAAAAGGTCTCACTTTGACCCTGCAGGTGGACATGTGGCAAGGTCACCCTCATTCAAGGTTTCTACTTTGGGGGCCATTTTGAAGAAGCACCAAGATGACATGTGGATGCCTTTGCTCACTTTGCATTTTACTTAGACTTCTCAAAAGCCAAAGGAGACTGCCTCAGAGCATGACACATGGCACCTTCCACTGAGCTTCAAGAATTTAGACAAACTTTACCGAAGCAGGACATGTGGTGAGCCCGCACTCGTTCAAGGCATTAAATTTTTGGGACCATCTCAAAGTGTGCCAAGGTGACACGTGGTGGTTTGAAAAGTCAAAGGGGCAGGGAAGTGGACAATCGGACGCAACTTGGATTTCTTACCTCTTGTCCTCAATAGGATTAAAATCTCAAAACTTTCTCTAGTCAATGCCGGAGGTGCAAACTCTTGGGGGAAATTTTGGAAATTTTCCTTTTTGGAGAAAAGGAGTTAAAACATCAAAATGGTGTGTAAATCTTGATGAGAGAAATAGTCAACATTTTACCCCAGTTAATATCGGAAGGGTGGAGCTGCAGGGTAAACTTGGAAAAATTTCCTTTTTCCAAAAAGACGATCAAATGGTAGAATTAGGCCATGGTTCCACTAGGGCCCATCTTAGGACAAGCGTCAGGATTATTTCCCAAGGATAGAGGTGTGGAGGAAAATGGAAATTTTTCCCATTTTTTCAAAAGTTGTAAAAAGTCAGAGGAAGCATCGAGTTCTGATTTTAAGTTTAAATCTTCCACGTTGAATTTTAAGTTAGAGAAGGAAGTTAATGTTTATATCTGAAGTTTGGTGGAAAGATCTGGGAGATTTCTTTAACCATTAAAATGTTCTTACTTTCGTGCTTGATCAGATTTTCTATTTTTCTTCTCGCAAGTACATAAGGAGAAAAATTTGATAGATCAGGGGTAGAAGTGGTTTTAAAACTGAAGGAAAAATGATCTACCATAGCAAGGAGTTGAATGCGGGAGGAATTCGATGAAATCTATCCCCTTGAGCACCTGGAGATTTTTGTAGATCAGATTCTGAGAATCACAAAAGAAATCATGGTGAACACTGTTGCATTAAATGTTTTTGTCTTTTAGGGAGAAGGGGCTCTATTGTAAATGTTATAAATGGCACAAAGCTTTCATGTAAATGGTTGGGAGTTTTTGGAAAAGTCATAGACAAATTTTTGTAGTAGAAAAAGCTTGACAGAGCCCATCCCTTTTGAGAAGTTGTCTAAGAAGCATGTATATCTCTCTTTGTGTCAGATTCAATCATTTCAAGGTGGTTGCAAGTGTACAGTCATTGAAAAGATTTGATATTGTTCTAGAAACTTTCCCTTGTTGGTAAATTTGATCTAACTTGAGCTATTCTGTGCTAGTCTTGAGTAAAGTGTATTTATTTCATCTTTTAATTCATGCAAGTATTTTTTCTTGTTTCTGTTCCAATATTCTACCAAAATCCAATCCAATCACACATGACTCAATCCTTGTAATATTTTAGTGGCATCTATAATTTCATTTCTCAAAAGAGCCTTCATCTGGGAGTGAGATAAACGGTTTAAAATCACTTTTCTTTCATTTTGTTGACAAAGATTATCTGTAAGCCTTTGGGTGTACCTCAGGTGTGGTTTGATTTGAATCTTGGTGCTTTATTTGGTTTTCTGACTCAAGCCTATGAGATATAATCCCATAGGTTGTATGAAAGAGTGTTAATCTGGGCCTCCACTTAGGCACATATTCTAGTTAAAGAAAAATTTCTAACTTTTATGGTATTCTGTTGGCTGAAATCCTTTCATTTTGCATAAGATCTCAAGGATCTAGTAAGTCAAGTTTATCCTGTCTCCCCTCCCACCAAAATCTATTTAAAAACATCCAATCCCATCCATACTCTCAATGTTTTGCTCTGTATACCCACATAAGACCAAAATCCATTTTCCAAAGTATGCTTGATAGATCAGGGTCTCAAAAGTCTTTAGTAACCTTTGCCTTGTTGTGAAAGTATCACCATGATCTGGAAGTGACAACTCATAAGAGTCATATTTGGTGTGTTGATCATATTTTCCATAAGGTCTTCTCTACAAAATTTATGTAAAAGAAGGGTACCTATATCTCCTTTCAAATAACAAAGGTTACAAAATAGGTTCTCTTACCTTGGTTGAAAGGCATAACCTAAAATAGTTAGGATAAGATCATATCCTTTTAAGGTGCTACCCATCTCTCCACAAATCGAAGTAACAAATGGACAGTTAGACCTCCTCCCTGGCTATGAAACATTATATATTTATGATCTAGCTACCTCTAAGCTCCATGTTGAATTAGTGTTGTTTCTTGGCTTAAAAAGGAGAAAATTTCAGTACCAACACTAGTGGCGCTGTTGTTGGAAACATTATGATTGCAGTTGCACATTTAGATCCTGGTAAAATATTCCTTATATGCTCCAAGTTGTTGTGTGTTATTCGTTCAGTTTCTACATCTAAGTGCACTAGTTTTCATTGATAAATCTGGGTATAGAAAGGTCATAGTCTCTCCATTTCTAGTTTCTAGTGTTGAAAAACATTTGACAGATCGTATTCAGTGCATCTACACAACTAAGGTGGAAATCCTTAGTGGCAACTCCCTGTTCAAAAAACTATTAAAGTGTACCAGTGTCTTTAACACTGTCAAAGTCAGATTTGTTACTAATATTTGCAAAGTAGGAAGGAAGAAGATATTTCTTTGCGAAGGATCCTGCTAGGACATTATTTAAAGAGCTAGGAAAAGCAAAATCTGAAGGAAGAAAATGCTATATTGTTGTTGGGGATCAACAGATAAGAAGAGGGATCTCCATTGATGAAAGTGATCAGCCCATCATTGAAGAGTTCCATTCAAGTGACTCTGAATCAGGTAACCTCTTTGTGGAATTGAACTCTCCAACTAGAGAGGGGACTTCATTTGATTTTGAAAGGTTTTCTTCACACTCTACTCCTATTTTTTCTGAGGTTAATAGGGATTTCCAAGAAGCAAGACCTTTAAATGATACCAATTCTTAAAAATATACCCTTCTGTTTCAAATAACTTCTAGCCCTCATCAATTACTCACCCCTCTAGGGTCACCTCCTGAAAGAAACATGGCCTTACCCCCTCCTAGACCTTCATTTATTGTAAACACCTTTAGACCTATTATATTTGTGGGAGTGGGTGGATATCCAAATGCAGTGCCTTAAGATGTAAGGAATAGAATGCCAAAGTTCCAAGGAAGCAATGTTATCACTGGTGATCAGCATCTAAAGCTTTTTATCAATATGATGGAAGATTTTGAGATTGAACATGAAGATGTATATATCAAATTGTTCATCCATACCTTGGAGGAATATTTCAGGGACTGGTACAAAGCATTGCTCGATAACTCAATTGATTCTTGGACTGGGATGAGTAATGCATTCAGATTTTAGTATGGTGATTTAACTTACCCTAGGTTTCTTTTGACATAATTTTAAAACATCAAGAAGAATCCTAATGAGTCAGTACATGATTTCAACACAAGGTTTAACAAGACTTTGAGGAGATTTCGTGTTAGGATAAGGCCTTGTGATGAGTCATGTTTGATCAAATATACTGATGCATTTGATAAACAGGATAAATATTATTTAAGAGATAAAAACCCCTCAAGTTTCAGGTAGGATTTCACCATGGATTTGAAAATAGAGATCAATATCAAGGAAATTAGAAAGCCTCTAAAGAGGGAAGGTGTAAAGGTTGTTAACCTAGAAAAACCCCAAAGAAGCAAGGCTACTAATTTGGAATAAGTTGTGAATACTTTGGCAGGGATTGTCAAAGAAATTTCCTACAAACTAGCCCAAGCTAAGAAGGGAATTAGGTAAAGCTCACATGGTCAACACAAGCATGAAGGCCAAGACAGGTTCACAAATCACCAAAGATATGATGATAGAGGCAAGGGACCTGCTGGGTTTGGAAATAGATGGTCCTAAGCCAGGGATAATAGAACAGTACCAGATCCTTTGGTTTTCAGGGTTGCTATTATGGCGCAGACATATGTCATTGATTGGTGTTACAGATGTTTCATGGCCCATGCTCCTTGCGAAGAATATTAGCAAGAAGAATAAGATGATGATGATGATGATGTGTTCATGATGGGTTGTTCTACGAGATCACATCGAGGGACGACTTCAACTGAGGTGATAAGTGCCCAGACTATTGCTACTTTTTGGGATTACATTCATAGGGTGAATATTCTTCCTCTCTCTCATACTTTATAAGTAGAAATTGTACAATCTTTTGAATTTCCCAAAAATGATTTTGCATATTTAAGGGATTTAATGATAAAGAAGTATGATGGAGGAATCCCCTCTGAGGAAGATAGAAAATTGCTTACGAATGTTGTTGTGGCTCAAGAGAAGGAATATAATACAAGAAGTAAGGTTGTAAAATGGGCAGGGCCTCAAGCCAAGCAAAAATCTCCCTTACTTTAAAACATTCCTAAAGAGGCTCTTAAGAAAGAGGCACCTACTAAAATCCCTGTAGTCCCAAACAAAAATAATACCACTTTTCATGCCCAAATTGTCAAAAATCTTGTACCACCTAATGGTGTATTGGTTTCCCTTCCAGTGCTTCCTTGCCAAGAAATTCCCCATATGATTTTTCCCAAGTCTTAAGTCAAATCAAAGTTTCTATTCCAATTGTTGAGTTGCTTAGGAATTTCACCTTCTCAAATAAGTAGCATGCACCTCTTCAGTTAATTTCATCAAGACCAAAATCCTAGCCAAAATATACATTATCACTTGTCACTCCTCCTCCAAATATTTTTTCATCTCAAACCGAGTCTGGAAAAGGATTAGGTCTACCAAATTCCTCTAACACTTCCACAAGGTTAGCTCAGTGCATGGGTATTATGAAATTCATTGATATCACCATAAAATCCTAAATATTTTTCCTCACTACCAACACTCGCGAAACAAAGTAGGAATCCACCTCAGAGTTAACATGAAATAGAGCCAAATCCACTAGATATTTTTCCCCCAGAATTTGAGTAATGGTTTCCCTGACAGAATTAGGATAGGCTTAGAAAATAATCGGTAGGACAACCTACGAAACCTCCCTATGAAAGGCCATCTCCCTCTTCTCTCCATCCAGGAAAAATAACGAAAGAGTTTGAAATCCCATGGAAAACTCGATTTAAATCTCCACCATAATGGGCCACCAAGTAGAGATGAGATGGAAACAACCTACACCACCTCAAATTAAAGAGCCTCAGGGCTCTCTTCCCATGAAATAATTACTTCCAAAACCTCCCATTCACACACACACACTCACACACACACACTCATACATAAGCAACGAAACCCACTATAAATAAATTTGGTGTGTTCATTTATATTTAATGAAAGACCCATAAATCCTTAAGCCATTGTTCCCTAATAAAACCTTAAAAATAAACAAATACCCAATACAATAAAACTCAATAAAACATACCAAAAAAAATTGCTTCATACCGATCTATCCTCTGTAAGCTCCATGTGTCCTTTATCGATCTTTGATTGTAAATCCTTGGGATCCTTGCCATCTATAGTTCACCCGAAAGAAACACGTGAACCCAAAATATCCTTCACAGTTCCTCAAAGATGTTTTTCCATGGATCGGTGCTTCGTAGCCTTCTTAATTTCAATAACATTATTAACTGAGATGTTCCCGATATGTTTAATTTTAGTCATCTTTTTGTTGTGATGTTCAGGTTCTTTCTGGGCTTTAATCACCAAGGCAGTTGCACTAGGAACAACTATAACTTTGGCCTAACAATTTTGTACAGTGAGCTTCACGGTAACCCTCAAACCTTTCCAATCTCATGCAGTCTAATTTGTAATGTCTTATCAATTTTTTTCTATGAAAGATCCAAAGGACCAATTTTAGGGGCCAATTAAGAGGTTGTTCCAACTTCTCCTCCTGTCACACAGATGAACACCTCCACAACCTAAGATGGGTCCAAATTTTGTGGCATGTTTCCTCAACCCTTCAAACCATGTCTCTTCCACAAATCCTCTACAACTCCATGGCCTCTTACTAAAAGGGAAGACTAGGAAAAAAACTATGTCTTTATCTATACTTGGACTTAGGTTTGTTCTCTTTTGTTTTCTTGTTTAAGTAATATATGTTATTCCTTAGAGTGATTAAGGTCCAATATTAATCGTACGTAATTTTTTTTTCACTTTTTTTTAATCTCTTAGAGTGAATAAGGTACATGAGGGATCAAGCCTTATGTATTTCCCATAAGGTATATTATTTGAAACACATAATTCACATCAGATCTTATAAGAGAAAATGCTTAGTGCATGCTAAAAAAAAATTCATTATCGAAAGTAAGGGCATAGTGGATGCTAGGTCCAACAGTTTAATAAGTTGAAGACAACGATAAAATAAAAGATCATTCTCTAGTGTAGTAAACACTAGGCTCTAACCATTAGTACCATTCATTATAAATACCATACATATATAGCTCTAGGTATCTACTGTGTTTTAATCTATTATGTAATAATCACAAGACTTATCGTTTATAACATCTAATTCACATCTATTTTTATAAGAGAATGCTTAGCCACCACTAAGTTTTTAATGTTTATTGAGTGGAATTTAATAACCTAATTAATTTATTGGTAAAGATTAGTGGTTGCTAGGCTCTTTCCTTCACCTCTTATCAATATAAACACTATATTTAAGGTATATAGTTAGAAACACATAATACACGTCAGATCTTGTGGGAGAAAATGATTAGAAAACACAAAGCATTTTTTACTTATCAAAAGTAAGTGCATAGTGGACACTATGTTGAACATTTTAATAATTTGAAATCAGTGATAAAATAAAAGATCATGTTCTAGTTTAGCGGTCGTTAGGATTCCACCATTACTACCTGTCATTATAAATACAATACATATATATCTTTGGGTTACTATTGTGTTTTCATCTATTATGTAGTAATCAAAAGACTTATTTTTGTAAAATATAATTAAAATATGTTTTTACAAGAGAAAATGCTTATCGACCACTAAGTTTTTGTACATATTGATTCTAGCACCATAACCTAATGAATTGATTGGTATAGCTTAGTGGGCGGCAGGCTCCTTACTTTACCACTTATCAATATAAATAGTATCTTTAATTTATATTATTAGAAACACAATTCACATCAGATCGCAAGGGAGAAAATGCTTAGAAAATACTAAGCATTTTTTCCTTATCGAAATTAAGTGCATAGTGGACACTAGGTTCAACAGTTTAATAATATGAAAGCAGCGATAAAATAAAATATTGTGCTCTATTTGAGCAATTGCTAGGCTTTCCATCATTAGTACCAGTCATTATAAATACCATATGTATATAGATTTGGTTCGCTACTATGTTTTCGTCTATTATGTAGTACTGACACGACTTATTATTTGTATCATATAATTCACATCTATTATTACTAGAGAAAATAGTTAGAGACTGCTAAGCATTTGTATGTATTGAGTGGAATTCCATAACCTATTGAATTATATGGTATAACTTAGTGATCGATGGTCTCCTACCATTACCTCATATTAATATAAACATTGTGTTTACAATTTTGGATCACTAGGCTTAATATGTAGATCCCATAAGATACATAGTTTTCAACTCATATTTTATCATGTTTACAATAAAAAACAATGCTTAGAGATCGCTAAGATACTTTACTTATTGACATAATTGGCATATCAGACTCTAGGCTCAAATTTTTTTTAGTTTGAAAGTAGACATAAAATAATAAACCATATTTAGGCTTTTGCAGCCACTAGTTTCCTACCATTACCTTTTCTCATTTTAAACACTATCTGTAAAGTTGGGAATTACTAGGCTTAGTATGTAGTTGGCATAAGATACATGGTTTTCAAGACATATTTCACATCATTTCTTAAAAAAAAAATGCTTAGTGTCCGCTATGCTCCTTTACTTTTTTTATAGAAACGACATATTAGACCTTAGTCCTATACTTTTCTTATTTTGAAAATATCCATACAGTAACTCCTCACTGTACAGTATTGGATTGTTAGCCTTAATATGTATCCCTAATAGCTTGTTTGAACTTACCACATGGAACATTCTAATTGGATAATTAATTTATATTATCTCTGACTATAGCGAAAAATGTACAAATTGATTTTGATACAAAATGGAACGTAAATGTGTTTATATTATTCTAATAATCTTCAAAACAATGTATAGGATTTATTTCTTCTTCTTTTTTATTTTTATATTGTTTTTTGTTATGCTTGGTTCATTTATATGTTGTTTATGATATTATGTTTATATTTTTATACGCTATAGACAATGAAAAAAATGTAATTTTTAATTTTTAAACCATGGGAATGTAAAAATAGGGAAATACGTATTCCCCTACATTATCAGATATTGTGAATTCTAATAGCCCGAACTTTTTATTTTAGAGGGGAGAAGTAAAAATTTCAAATTTTTGTATCCTACTCTTTTTCTCTTTTTGAATTTTGTTTCGTAAAATTTTCTTAACAAATAATTAAATACCATAGAGATATATTGCGTGGGGTTTTGGTTTTTTTGATTAATCAGGAAAACATGTCTTCAAACTAAGAAAAAATCACATCGACTATGTATTGCAGGGATGATTGTACGAATCTAGTTTTTTTGCATGCAATTATATTCTTATTCGCAGTGAAAGGCACACAACAGAAGAAAAAAAGATGAACATAAAGGACACACATGGAGGATAGCAACAGAGGTTGGGAAATGGATCGCGATGATTGTTTGAATGAGATAGCAAGTGGAGGTTTCACAGCCAACATAAAGCCATGAAATAATTCCAGATATTACTAAACCAGGTATTTATAGTAAAGGTGTAGCTTTTTTTATTGCAGGATATAATACTTGCTCTATAGTTGATTGGTCCATATGTTTGACACGAAAGTCCAATCATGATCCACTCAATCTCTGTTTTGTCCTTCTAAATCATGCTCCATGGTATGGACTTTGTTATTTAACTCCATGTCAAAATGCCGTGTTCTTCATTAAAATTCATTTTTTTTGTGTGTTAACGAAAACAATTTTAATATATTTTCTGCTCAAGTATTTATCTCTATTTAACGCTTTCCCATTTCCACCATTCTATGTCTCTCTTTGGCTATTTTCATTTTGATTCTTTATATGTCGTCCCTGAAATGGTTTTTAGGATAATGATATCTTCTGCAATAGTCACCTTATTTTTAATTTTATTTTTGTTGGGAGAACAAAAAATATTTTAATGTTGTTCATCAAGATGATGCAAACAAACCTCACTAATTAATGCATATTACATTTTTTACATGCTTGTCACTTAGATATTTTAGGAAAATATATGACGCTCAAAAATTATTTCAAAATGATAAAGTTATATTAAGAATTTAATTGTATGATAATTATTTCAAACTAGATACGTGTTTCCATGTAGAATTAACCAAATGTAATTCTTTCATCATTTTTATGGTATGTACATTGGAAGTTAAACACATTATATATGCAAAAATATTGTATAATCTAGTTTTAATCAGTATGAATGTTATAATTAAGAAATTATTCCTTTCGAGCCCACTAATCTATGCCAAAAATTAACATATCTTTGAGGCTACCATGATATAAATTTTTTTTTCGACAACATATTGATGAAACCCCAATTCTATTTTGAATTACATACTAGATTTTACACGTATATTTATATATCCATTGTATAAATTATGGATTTATTTTTTATCCTTTGTATCTTTTCAATATGATTTATTTACTATGAATAAACTCTACCATAGGAAAACATTTCTACCCTAGCGTCCACTAGGATATAATTCTAATTTGGAAAATGCATTCGTTTTCTTGGGCACCTCACGGATTAGTTGTTATATAAGCAACACAACATTTTTTGGTCCTAGCGATCACTTTGGTTCTTTGTAAACTGTTATATTGATAGATATTAACAATTTAGATTTATAAAAAAACTTCATTTTGAACATGATATATTTACCTTTAGGAATATCTTAGCAGATGCTATGGTGCAATGAGTAGGTTGTGTTGTATTTAAAAACTTGTAGTATAAATTCTAGGTCACTAGTCTAGATTTCTTTTCTTTTCTTAAATGTAAAAATATTATGCCAAAATATTATAGGAAATATAAAAATCAAGACGTATAGTTGTGTAACTCGTGAAAAACATGATTCTAAACATACACAACTTGATTATGAACACGATATATTTACCTTTCTATAGAGCTTAGTGGACGCTAGGGCACAATGAGTCCAAGCTATACATATACGATTCTATAAATTCCAAATTTATATGTTACCGTTTATATAAACTAAATTTTTAATATAACTTAAATAAAAAATTAATGTAGCTGAACTATGATCAAACTTGATATACTACAAATGATATTAACTCTAAAAGAAAATAGATATCCTTCTTTGTTATTGAATAATGAATTACGATGTTTCCTACATAGGAAAACAACTCCCAACTTGAGTTTCCATGCAAACTCTAACTAACTTGACTAAATCTACTCTAGGTGGTGGAAATTACTATTTTTAGTAGTTTACTAGAACTTGCTATTCTTAGTAAGTTCACATGCTTATTCATACGGGCACGAAAATTTCCATGCATCTTATACATTCATAAATTAGAGGAATTTCCAACTTTCTAACTCATAATGCAACTAATAGAATATAATTAACTAATGCTCAAAAATAGGAAAAAACCGAACTATAACTTCAATTCCTAATTTTCGGCCTCAAGATGGCAGATTTAGGGCCCAAAAATTTATCTGAAATACTTTCCCCAAATAGTGGTGAGGGCTAGTTGCCTGCTATGTTCGTCTCATTCAATACAAGTTGTTTTAAAAAAAATATGGACTCAAACGGACACCCATGGAGCTCAAGTTATGACCTTGTCAAGTTCCTGCATAATTCTGGGCACATCATTCTCCCATTCTTGAAAAAAACGCAGCTCCTGCAAGTTGTCTTCTTCAAACTGCTTCCATTTATCTACATCTAACTTCTTAATCTCCCACTCTGTGACCCAATTATTTTCCTTTTATTCAAGTTCTTTCCAATGTACCAAATATTTTTTGTATTTCCCATGTCACGTGTCCATTGTTTTATTATCTAGAATCTAATCCACTTCTTCTTTCTTCTTCACTGGGACTTGCTACCTCCAATCTACTAGTTCATCAAGATAATCCCATTCTACATCATCCCCATGAAAATAATACAAATCTAAAACATTAAACACTGTAGAAATATAAAAATTCTCTTGGCAATTCTACCTTATAAGCATTATCATTTATTTTTTTCACAATTTTGCAAGCGACCAATCTTCTTGTACTTCAACTTGTTGTAGGTTCCTCTTGGAAACCTTTCCTTCGACATATATACAATAACTAACTCACCAACTATAAATACCTTCCTCCTTCTATGCACATCTACTATTTCCTTATACTTATCATTACTATTCTGTAGCTTCTTCCTCACTTCTTCCTATGCAATTTGTTGTATATGTTCGGCAAATGCTTCTGCATCATCACTGACTCTGCCATCAACCGGTAGTTGTACCAAATCTAACACCCCATTTGGATTATTCGCATACACAATTAAAAATGCAGACTTTCTTGTGGATCTATTTATGGAACTATTAAATGCAAACTTAACTTGTGGTAATGCTAAGTCCCATTGTTTTGGGTTTTCCCCAATGATGCACCTTAATAGGTTTCCAAAAATCCAATTTACCACTTCTGTTTTCCCATCAGTCTGAGGATGATAGGCATTACTGAACTATAATTGAGTTCCCAATTTCTTCCATAAAGTCTACCAGAAGTGATTTAAGAACCTTGTCTTCCTATCTAAAGTAATGGTTTTTGGAACACCCTGTAAATGAACAACTTCTCTAAATAACATAATATGGTACACCTATCGCATCGCTTGTTTTCTTGCAGGCAATAAAATGAACCATCTTAGAAAATCTATCAACAACCACAAAAATTGAGTCATTACCTTGTTGTGTGTTTTGGTAATCCCAAAACAAAATCCATACTTAGATCTATCCATGACCCTTTAGCAACAGGAAATGACATGTATACAAACCTTGTATTCTATGTGCATGGCCTTTCGATACTTGAAAAATTTGACACCTCTCCACATATCTTACCACATCTCTTTTCAGCTTTGGCCAATAGTACTTCTCTGCTACCAAGGCTATCGTCTTATCTTTATCAAAATGCCCAGTTAATCCTCCACTATGCAACTCTTTTACTATGTTCTCTCTCATAGACCCAACTGGAATACATAGTTGGCATCCCTTGAATAGATAGCCATCTTGTAAAATGTATTCATCCTAGAACATCTCCTACATTGTCTGATAATGGATGAAGTTAACCTTTCAACAATATCCTTGAAATTCAATATCAGAAGTAATACAAACCCTTTATTTCTTCAAAACCCACCACCTCATTTTCCATAATGGTAAACAAAGTCACACGCCTACTCAATGCATCTGCAACTTGATTTTTTTTTCCTAGATTTATGTTTTAGAAAAAAAGTCATAACCCTGCAAAAATGATACCTACTTGGCATGCCTACTATTCAACTTCTTTTGTGTATTCACATACTTCAAGGCTATGTGGTCTGTAGATAACACAAACTCCTTAGGCACTAAGTAATGTCTCTAATTCCTTAATGATTATATAATTGCATAAAATTCCACATCATAAGTAGAGTAGTTCTTTCTTATCTCATTTACTTTATCACTAAAGAAATCTATTAGCTTTCCACCTTGACTTAGAACAGACACCAATACCCACATGCGAGGCATCACAATCAACCTCAAACACTTTATCAAAATTTGGTAGTGCCAAAATAGGTGCCTCTGTCACCTTCTTCTTCAAGAACTGAAAACTATCCTCAGATGCCTTCATCCACAAAAACTCCCTTCCTTTTGTGCAATTTGTTATAGGTGCTATAATACTACTGAAATTTTTTAATAAACTTTCTGCAAAATGTTGCTAGACCATGAAAGCTTCTTACCTCTGTTATACTCCATGGAGTAGGCCATTCAATAATTGCCTTTATCTTTCCTGAGTCCATCTGTACCCCATCTGCTGAAATAATAAAGCCCAGGAATACCAAACTCTCTTGCATAAATGTGCACTTCTTCATATTTGCATATATTCTATCTTTCCTTAACACTTCGAATATCAACCCTAAGATGCCTCAAAATGTTCTTCCTTAGTTTTACTAAAGATCAATATATCATCAAAATAAACTACAACAAACTTACCATTATACTCCCGTAACACGATGTTCATCAATCTCATAAAAGTACTAGGTGCATTTGATAACCCGAATGGCATCACCAACCACTCATATAATCCATTTCTTGTCTTGAATGTTGTTTTCCACTCATCTCCTTCTTTGACCCGGATCTGATGGTAACCACTTTGAAGATAAATCTTGGTGAAATACCTACATCCAGCGAGCACATCCATCATAGCATCAAGGTGAGGTATTGGGAACCTATAATTTATTGTAATTTTATTGATTGCTCTGCTATCCAGTGCACATTCTCCATGTTCCATCCTTCTTTTGTGTTAATAAAGCTGGGGTTGCACATAGACTCATGCTCTCCCTCACGACACACTTTCGCACAAGCTCTTTCACTTGCCTATTCAACTCAACATGCAATGGCAGGCTCATCCTATAAGCCGCTTGATTTGGGAGTGAAGTACCTTAGAATCAAATCAATATGGTGTTGAATATCTCTTTTGGGTGGTAATCCGTCTAGTAGCTCATCAGGGATAACATCAGAAAATTATCTTCTATTAATTTTGTTGTTTCTACTGGTATTTGTGCACTTGCAGGTTCATCCTTGTTGGTGATTAGTGCATAACAAAAACCATGTTTTCCTTTTCCTCCTTCACAAATTCCTTTACAGAACAGCATATTTTCATCCTTCCCCTCTTCCTTGAGAGGTAGTAAAACTATTTTTGTGCCATCCTTCAAGAAATTATAAGTATTCTTTCCCTCTGTCATGAATAACTTTCCTATTAAATTGCCATGGTCTTCCTATTAGCATATGACATGCATCCGTAGGAATAACATCACACCAAATCTCATCCTTGTAACTTGTTCCTGATAGAAAAAATTATTAAACATATCTTTTATCAACAGTAACTTCATTACCCTTTTTAAACCATGTAATATTAGTAAGGGTTAGGATTCTTCTCACAATGCAGCCCCAATTTCTCGACCATCTCATTTGAAACCATGTTCTCACAACTACCACCATCAATAATAACATTACATACCTTTCCTTCGGAAGTGCATCTTGTTCTGAAAATATTTTTACGCAGCCATGCATCCCCCTTGATATCCTTTCTTGGAGCAATCATCGTCCTCTTGATCATCAAATTTTCTCCAACATCTGGTGGAATTTCTAGGTCATGTTCATCTTCTACTTATTCAGCTTCAACGAGATTTAATCTTAGATGCATCTCCTTGTCCTCTTGTCATGTGAATAAGAATGCGGGAATTCAAAAGCCCAATGCCCCTCTTCACAACATCTATAACAAACAAATGGTCTTCGTGGAGCCTCCCATCCTCTATCACCAGTGTATCCTCTACCCCTAGAAAATCCTCTATCATCTTTGTTGATTCTGGAAATCTTATTTCATATCTTCTTGCTTGTCCAATCCACGAGATGATTCTCCCCTACCTTGGTTAAAAGTAGCTCATCCCCAAAAGGAAGATGAGGCCCCCCTATTCATTCCAGGTGATCTCCTAAAACTGTTATGATTTTGTTTTTCCTCATCCTTTAATTCTAATTGATAGGCATCCTCCATGCTCTTAATCCTATGCATACTTATATGATCTTGAATAGAAAATTTTAATCCATTTACATACCTTGCAGCCATTTGTTTCTCAATTTTTTCATACTCTACATGAATGGAAAACTTGTAGAACTCATCTATGTATTCTTGCACTATTTGTAGGTTTTGTCTGAGATTTTGAAACCTCATGTAAAGGGTTTGTGCATAATCCATAGGGAGAAATTTATCCTTCATCTTCTTCTCCATCTTACTCCACGTCCTAATTATTTCTTTCCCCTTTCTTGATCTCTCTTTCTGTAGGTGATCCCACCATAACATAGCATGACCTTTCAATTTCGTACATGTAAATTTTACCTTCTTTTCTTCTGACATAGCCTTCTCACTCAAAAAAATTCCCCATGCTAGTCAACCTAGTCTATTAGCTCCTCTAGTTTTAGACTACCACCATACTCTGAAGCATCAACTCTTATCCCATCATTCCTCCCTTATAATGCTGTGAAGCATCCTTTCTTCAAAATCTAATGGTGGCACTTACGTGGTTCCTCCTCTTCACAAACTTCTTCTTCATCTATGTCATCTCCACCTTGATTTCCTATTTGGGTTATCATTGCAGCAAGTGCAATAAATTTCCTCTACAGATCTTGCATATATCTATTCATTTGGGAAATACCGCCTTCTCTTCCTCTTCCTCTTCCTGCCATTTTTTTTATAAAAGACTTGATACCTCGCTCTGATACCAGATAATGTAGACAAATTATTAACTAAGCATGATTTACTAGCAAATAATATGAACTCCAAAAGAAAATAGATCTCCTTCTTCATTATCGAATAATGAATTACAATGTTTCCTAAATGGGAAAACAACTCCCAACTTGATTTTCCAAGTCAAACTCTAGCTAACTCTGACTAAATCTACTCTAGGTGGCAAAAAATTACTATTTTTAGCAGTTTACTAGAACCTGCTATTCTTAGTAAGTTTGCATGCTTATTCCTACAAGCACAAAAATTTTCACGCATCTTCTACATCCCTAAATTAGAGGAATTTCCAACTTTCTAACTCATAATGCAACTAATAGACTATAATTAACTAATTCTCAAAAATAGGAAATAACCAAACTATAACTTAAATCCTAATTTTCGGCCTCAAGATGGCATGTATTTAGGGCCTGAAAATGTGTTGAAACCTTACCCCAATTGTTACGGTCCGATTACCGCTATGTTCATCTCATCGAAACACATGGTTTCAAAGAAAACAGACTCAAATGGACATCCTAGAGCTCAAGTTATGACCTTGTCAAGTTCCTGCTAAGTCGGGCGCATCAAAAATCTGAGCTACTCTAGCGACGGCCAAGCTATCATTCTTATTTGAATGAATTCTTCTGTTACCTTCAAGGAATCAAGCATAGGTTGATTATGAAATAGGAAACACACTTTTTTGGGTCAAGCGATCACTTTTTTTTTCTCTCCTTTTAAATATGCTTGGTTATTTTTAGGCAAGACACTTTTTTTGGGTCAACAACTCACTTAGGTTATGACCACAGAATAGCTTAGTGGCCGCTAAGTTCCATCGAGGATATCACATTGTATAGAATTAAGACTTTATGGTTTGTTGGATTAAATAAATTAAATTAAAAGATTTTTGCATAACCAAGCACTAGGTACTTGTACACTATAATATTTCGAGCATAGTGGGTGTTATAATTTATCCAGTTACACAATTATATTTCGAGCTTAGTGGGCATTGTAATCTATCTAGTTAACCATTTATATTTCAAGCTTAGCACCCGCTAGGTTATGTTACATGACATAATCATTTGGAAACATAGAAATCTCTAGGTTTTAGAAAAATAAAGTAATAAACTATCAGCATAGTGGCAGGTAGGTTATGCCAAAACATAATAATAAGATGTTAGCGATGAGGTAGGTTATTCCACAACATATTATTTGGGTATATTAATTTGCTAGGTTATCTATCGCAAACATGATTTTTTAGATTTTAAAGTTAAGGTATATTTCGAGCTTAGCACCCACTAGGTTATGCTACCACATAATCATTAGAACCTAGCAATGGTTAAGATTATGCCTTAGAAACTAAATTAAGGTATTAAGATCTTAGCATGACCACTAGGTTATTCACACAACATACTATTTGGGTATTCAATTCACAAGCATATGTATCAAAAACATTATATGTATCACAAATTATATATATATGTGTGTATGTGTATATATATATATATATCTATATATATATATATATATATATATATATAGATATATATATATAATTTGAATGCATTCTACCATTGTAAAATTTTAAACTACGATATTTTGATTATGAGTCATCAAAAAAATAGTACATGATGAACCAATCCATGAAAAGTCTTCTATTAGTGGACTCCCATGATTATTAAAAGTAAATTATCATACTAAATATATGCCAAAATATGGGGAAGATTTGTAATCAACTTCACTTCACCCAAAAATACATTTGTATATCTATACACTTCGCTATACAGACAACCATTCCAAGCCCTTAATCAAAAACTAAAGGACATATACATCATAAGAAATGATTAGGTCTGTTCGGCCTCTCGGATCATCCTCCTCATTGATGATCGGCAAAATTCGTGCATCCCCTTTACTCTTGATCAGAGGAGGAGGATGAATCGACATGACATTATAGACATTTTCACTTTCAGTGCAAAAGTATGGGAGTTCTTTACACCTTATTTTCAGCAAAACCACCTCTAGACCACGTGTAATCACCTACATCACTTGCATCAATGCATGGACATAGATATTGAAGGTTGACTAGATGCTCTTCCAACTTATCATTCTCCTCTATGCAAGAGAAACTGGACCTGAAGAGTTGTACAGTATGTTTTCAACACTCAACCCTTGCGCCATGTCAAACAATGTTCCTCCAACCTTTGGAGTTGTTTGGTATCAAGCATTAGCTTGTGACATGCTCTCACAAATATCACTTTCATATTCTTCTTTAAATCTCTCCACGACCGACAAGACATTCTTGAGCCAATTCTACATAGTTACATTCCAAATTCTCCCATCCATCCAACAAGTAAATTATTCCACGACATCCTTTCATGATCATATCTCTCTATGCCTCTTCCTTCTAGGACCACACTCCATGCTACTTAAGGAACTAACTAGACACCCATGTCACTGTCGTAAAGAGACTAGAAGCACAACAACCAAAAACGAAAAGAGAAAAGGGGTAGTGAAATGTCCAGCCATGGCCTGAGAGATATAAAGACCACCAACAGTGTATAACATACAAAAGGAGGTAAGTGTGGCATGGATAGTACCGAAGATCATAGATTAGATATCCTAATCATAAATATCATGATTCCCATTAAAATGTCTTAAATTCCCTACATTCAATCTTACATATCACCTGCGTATAACCCTTAATTGATCCCATCTATCACATGAATGCAATCTATCGATGTCTAAATGACCATTAATGTAATGCATTCCATATCCTCTTATCACAACCAAATAAGGTTACCCCTTGAGAATAATCTAACGATTTTTTATTAAAATATTATAATTTGGTATGTTTTGACAAATTAAAGTACAGTTGTTTTTGACCTTATTGACCTCTAAGTTACTCAACCACATTAACTTTGGATAAATGTATAGTAATAAAGATCTGTATAAATTAGTTCAACTTTATTGTATGATTCTTAAGATTTTAAATTTAGATATATTCTGAGCATAATGTACCCGTTAGTTTATGCCACACACACAATATTTTTATTCTATCGGTGATTATAATTTAGTAAATTAAATTAATATATTTTTAACTTAGCAGCCACTAGGATATGCCACAACATAATATTTGGATCTTAACAGACTCTAGGTTTTAACAAAAGAATGTAAGAACTTAAGAATATAAATATTTTTAGCTAAGAAATTACAATAGTATTTAACAAACAAAAGAAAGACATTTTGAGTTCAATTTCCTCTAGGTTATGCCTAAACATACCCTGAAAAATTATATTGTAAACTTCGAAGTCGCTAGGTTTTAAAAAATTAAATTATGTTGTTTTGATCTTAGCGACTTTTAAGATTATCAACGACATTGACTTTGGAGATATTTAAAGCAATCAAGACCAATATAAATTATTTGAATTTTTTGTATGAATTTAAGATCTGGAATTAAGATATTTTGAGCTTAGTGCCCATTAGGTTATACCACCACATAATATTTGGAGACTACTAGGTGGTTTCAGATACTTTGACGCTTAGCAATCTGGTAGCCTTATGCCACAACATGTTATTTGGATATTGAATTCAATAGGGTTCAATAATTCATAGTTATGATATTTTACAATAGTTAACAAATTTATAGGAAGATGTTTTATAACTTAGCTGGCGCTAGTTTAAACAAGGACATAATATGTGGAGATTATGGTCGATGGTATTAAAAAATTTAAATTAAAATATTTTTAACTAAGAAAAGATTACATTAATTCCATAATATATTGTTTCGAGTTTAGTGGTTGCTATCATTTAACAAGTTATTGAATTATATTTTGATCTTAGCGTCCACTAGCTTACACCACAACATAATATTTGGAGCTTAATGCTCACTATGTTCTAAAAAAAATAAATAAGATATTATTAACAAGGCTTCTAGTGGGTTATGCCACATAGTTTGAATCTTTATGGTGATTGGGATTTAGCAAATTTGAATCAACATAGTTTGATCTTAGTGGTTGTTAGCTACTTAAACAATATATGATTTTGATCTTTGCAGCTGCTAGGTTTTTCAAAAACATGTTATGTGGTGATTTCATCACTAAGGTTTAATAATTCATAATTAATATATTTTACAACATCAAGCAAACTAGAAGAAGATATTAATATCTTTTCTAGTGTTAAATACATAATATTATATTCAGAATTTAGTTTTCACTACCACCTAACTAGTAAGAAAATTATATTTTGATATTAGACAATGGTACATTATGCCACACCATAAATTTTTTGGAGCTTAGTGGTTACTAGGTTTTATCAAAATAAAGTAGGATACTCTAATCTGAGAAGCCGCTACATTATACCAAGACATAAAATTTGGAGCATAACAATCTTAAGGATGTAAGAAAACTCATTAAGACATTAGGAGCTTAGCCGTGACTACAATATGCTAAAACATAAAAGTATTTGGAATTAGATTAAAAAGGGGTTTTCCAGAATTACCCACATACTTGAACACAAAAATTCCTCATAGAGAGGTTTTACAGTAAAACAAGAATAGAAACAATCTCATATGCAACAAAAAATAAAAAATAAAAATTCCTAAATTGGAAAAAGCCAAATTAAATTTTATGGATAGTCATGAAAGTAGTTGTTACATCCTTAGCATCGGCAGTAGGCCTTCCTTGAACTAGCATGTCCACTAACTTAATGTGTTCCAGGAACTCTTCATTAATTTTCATCTAGGTCATGACCATGTGACTTTTCCATTCCTTGATAGCAAAAAATTAGTGATACATAATCTTCAATGGCCTTGTGCGGATCAGGAGATATCTTATCTAAATTCTCCTTTTTCTCCGAAGCTACAGTGGGGGATTCCAGTTTCTCTAACAGTGGAGAATCATGGTAAACTGAGGAGAGATCTCACAACACATATAGAATTTCTGAGTCTATGCTAACAAGGTGGGAGGCAAGTCACACATGCTTCCATGATCAGGTGAGTTGAGATGGTTGTAGCCATTACAATGTCAGTGGAGATGAGAGGATAATCCAGAGAAGTGTCAGGAATATGTGGAGAGGAAGAAGATGTTGGGTCCAAAAGTGGCTCAGATACCTTAGGAGAGTTCTCTGAGGTGTCCATAGGGTAACAATCTACCAAAGAAGATGAGGGAGACCCAAGAGTGAAAGAGCAGGGGCTAATGATCATTATGTCTGAATCAGAGTTGGAAGGGAGACCAAGGTGGTGACAACAACAACGGATATAAGAAGCTGGTTATGGAAGAGGAGGGGGACATGATGTTGCTCACCTAGTTTAGAGGGGAAGCATGAGATTTATTTTTGGGAAGCCTCCATTTTAAATAGTAAATACAAAAGGCCTTGGTGTAGGAAAGGACGATCATCTTCTATAGCCATTCTAAGGGACCTCTCAAGTAGTTGAAATAGAAAATCCACAAATTTTACCTTCCAATCATTTTGAAGATACACAAGAAGAAAATGTTGAGGTCCATAGATCACTTTATAGCATCACTGAAGTTTGAAGTACCTCCTCAATTTCTCAGTAACCCTATCCCAAGGTTGTGGAAGGAAGTCTTGTTCATATCCTAAGTGATACATTGTCGTATTTTCACAAGGATATAGGAAATCAGCCATCTCCTCCTAAAGACAGTGTTGAAAATAAATGACCCCCTCCACGGGGAACCCCATTGCAGCCACAATGGCCTTTGTCAAAATAATAAGTTTATTCTTTCCCACTTTGACTCTTTCTTTCTTCCAAGTTGTCAGCACACTGCACGTTACTTTGACATAGTGACCATACAAACTTTTCATAAATGATGTAACACCACCATCTTGTAAAATATTCCATACTACTGGGTCTACCTTGACCTCTTCACAGGAATAAGGGTTAATGTATTTTTTGGTATTACCCATAGTGAACATGGATTTTTTGATAGTGATTTCTAAAGGCCCGATATAGACGATGCTTAAATAGAGATGTCGAGCACCTTCATTCCAATCTTCAACTTGTGTCTCCAAGATTTCTAATTAAATTTTTTGTGTTAATTAGTAATAGTCATAATTGATCCTATCGATCATATAAACGCAATCGATGAATGTCATAAATTCCAAAAAACTCCACAAATATCTTATCTTCTTGCCACCGCCACAAGAGATATTGCCTCAACATAACCTAACAAATTCTAATCTTAGTTAATTTTAAGCCAACCCTAAAATTAATTAGGTAATGTTCTTACAATTACAAAATTTAGTGGAGGTTGAAGGTTTGAATGATAGAAATATTAGATGTATTTAGTTAATATATATTATAAAGGAAGAATCTGCAAACAAAATGAAGCAACGTTAAATAACTAAAATTGCTAGACATGATTTCATAATCTATAGATTATCAGACAACAAATCATAAAGAAATATCTTATTAGAATTTCTTTATTGACACTTCTATTTGTTACATTTAGGTTCTCTAAGGTTGTTCATTCTACACATAGAAATGAAGTTGGTAAGCACAGAGATGTTAGAGGGATAACAAGTAGCACTTGCGATGGGAATTTGTTTGCAATATTTGTTAAGGTGATTTCACAAATCACTTTTTGACTCAAAGAAGATGGGGATGGTGTTGACTGGAAAAAAATGCATCCCCACCAGTCCTCTCCATCCCAGGGTCTGATTTTTTCAACTAAGAGCAGCATGTTTATTTCAAACCAAGATAAGATTAAATGTAGATATTGTTATCTCTCGAAAGTGCACCCTGTAGAGAGATGGTTGTAGGTGTTCTAACCATGAAAATTTTATCTCTCTCTTTCATTAATACAATGGAAACACCTCAGGTCTGTGGGTATACCTATTTTGAGGTGAGTCTCTGGTATCAAGGTCAGTTCCTTATTGATGTATCCTAAACTGATTGTCTGGGGTTTAAGGGTAAAAGATGACTTTAAAATGATTTAAAACTAAGGTGATACACCGAATTTGTATGAGGTATTTGACTAATTATATGCACAACTGATGTAGGAATGAATTCTTGGTGCACGAGCCAACAGTTTTCTACAAATTATTAAGGGCAAACACTTTGATGTATAGAGGGAAAAATCACAACAATACTACTAAATTAAACATGCAAATTAATATCATGCAGAAATTACTGAATTTTTCAATAAGGTAAGATGATTAATCAGGGAATTAAACATTCACAAGATTAATTAAGCATACAAAAGATTGCAAACAATTGGAAAGGTAGAAAATACTTCACATTCAGAGGGCAAAACTGACAGAAAACTACTTCAGAACTCTTGTATCTGAAAAAAAAAGTCCTCCCTTGTTCTTTGCTAAGGCACACAATATATAGCAAAATTGATTCACCCACCCTTTCCTAACAATAGACTAAGGTTGTACTCACCCATGCATTCTATTTTTGTCCTTTATAAAATAAAGGAATAAAATAAAGCAAACGAATACAAAGAGGCATTAATAGCCTTTGATTGCTTACATTCAAACTGCAGTTGACTATTCTATTTTTAAGAAAAAGCATGGGTAAATAATTTTCTAGTAATAAATTTTTCTTAATGAGCAAGTCTCCTCCTAGTGCATGCAATTCTTTTCCTTTTGTTGATCTATCCCCTTGTGAAGGCAGGCAAAACTAACTCCTTACGAGTAAGCAAAATAAATTACATTAATTGCAATACTTTGCAAAATAATTCAATCCAATTATCCACTTGGTGGGGACCACCTCCAAGCTCAGGTTCTAATGTTGACATTCCTTATCCCTCTAGTGGTCACATGGATAACACACTATAAATCATCTCCACCCCCCTCAATAGTGGGGACCACCTGTTGTAATTTAGTATTAGTCTCACCATGATTTGGCCACACTTGTGGACTTAGAAAATCACCATGATTTCTCAAACACATGTGGGAAGGTAACTTCTGCAAAAAGTCCATCATCCTATATTCAGCCACCTTTGTATAACAAATAGTCATACTATAGTCTACCACCTTTGATTATATTGTATACCTTGGTCGGCTTTGTGTTGTGAATAGAATGAGGTGGACACTTTTGATTTGATCATTGCATGACATGATTTGGTCAGTACTTTTGGGATATTCGAACTTGGACTATAGTTGGTATGTCCATTGCAAATAATTTTGAAATAATAAATGATGGCCCCTTCGTGATGATGACTCACCCCCTCCATGCATTTTGTCGATGGTATTTTAACTCGGGTTGAGTTTGCTTTGAAATTCGGTGATGATCTTCGCCCGTTGATTCCTGTACTGTTTGATCACAAACCGTCGATCGCTGACCTGTGGTTATGGTTCTTCTGGCTTACATTGAATGTGGTTAGTGGCTTATGGAACCCAAGTAGTTTGTTTCGATTCTGGAGATTGATCTGGAGACATTGATCCTTAACCCGTGGAATGTTGATCATTGATTCTTTAGTCATGGTTGAGTTCAAACTAACCCAATGCTTGAGCTCGGCAGTAAAGGTCATTAAAATAAGACCTCAATGATCACTCCATTCTAGACTTTTGGTCTGTGGTGAATCCCTGCAAGTTGCGGGTCGGCGGGCCGGGGAAATTTTTTTTTATCATGCGGGCCTGCGGGCCATTTTCATCTTATGAATACTGGCAGCTTCCTTACGTAATCCCGGGGAGGATATCTTTTTCTAAAGGGAAAAATGAGAAGTCGCAGGCCTCGAGAAGAATTTTTCAAGTGTACAATTTCAAGGTTGCGGGTTAGTTTTTGATAATCTTTCCTGTGAATGACGCAGTTACAAGTTGGGCCCACGAGTCCAAGTAATTTTTTTCACCAAATGATAAGTTGTTTGCGGGCTTGCAGGAAAGCGGAATTTTTCTCGTACTTTTGAACTTTTTTGCAAATGGCTCAGTTTGAAGTTGCAAGGTAGTTAAGTGGGTATTGGGCCCATGACCACCATTGTTGAAGTCCTTCATGGAACTTTTGCACTACCCCCTCTGCATTAATGGTTTCTGCAGGAGCTTGGTTATAATTCTGCCTTTATCTTCGCAAAAGGAGCAAAATTGAATTTCGGGCCCGCGGATCCGTTCTGCAAAAGATTGCATCTGTTCACGAGTTTTTTCGCACAGATATGATTCAAATCTTCAAATGGATTCCAGTGCTCACCACTTTGACATGATTTCGAGTTGGAAAGATCACGACCTCCTCTACACCATGGAGAATAAAATATTATTTTTAGTAGGATTTGGTAGCGGATCTGGAACATATTGTCATGACATTAATATGGGATCCGTTTGCTTTCCAGATCAGATTTGATTTCTGCCATTCTTCCTTCTCCAACACGCAAAACAAACTGGAGAACAACACGGATCGTAGGTGAACTCTTGTGCATTGATGGTGGTTTTACAAATGATTTTCCTTCTTCTCCTTTTCTCCTCTCTTCGCTTCATCATTAAAAAAACATTTTAAAAAACATTATAAGAGGTTTTAAGTGAGTAAACAACTTCATAGGGTTGGAATACTTGTAAAATTATCTACAAATGCAATGATGTAATTCTACATGAGCTATTAATAGTCTTTGAAATATGGATTTCCATCATGGGATTTTAAAGATATTAGGGTTGTGAATCATGTTACGACATATGTGGGACTACTTCATGGAGTTTTCAAGGGTGAATAGTTTGGGCAAGTTGTGATGTAGGTATATTTTTTGCTATATGGCTATATGCATAGGTGCAGTTTAATGATTAACATTTACTCCCACACACCAAAAGGCCAAATAGTATAGCTTTCACACTGGTCTAAATAGTTTTTTGGCCAGCTTGCATTATTGTACATACTCATTTGTGAGCAATCAATCTTAAATTCAATTTCACTATCTAATTTATTACTCGCTAACAACACTTGCACATGGAGATCATCCTGTTGTCATCTAATATCTATGTATAGCTCAAACTATTTACCACCACATTGAACATATCGTGAGATTATTGTTTCCTTACTGTATCAAATTCTCAAATGCTCATTGTGCAATTTTGATTTCAAGATTCCAATCTTCACCTATTGATTCTATACAACTCACTGTTGCATCTGTATCATCTAGAACTTATTCTAAGTAAGGTCCTCAAACTAGGAAAAATAATTTGTGATCATCCTGGACTGAGATCAGATGGTTAGATTTGTAATAACAATCTCTTTTTTTCTTTGTTTTTGAGATCTCTGCCTGGTGTTTGTCTCTTGTCCACCATTATTGTCTTATCAATGTATCCCGATATATCTACTCGGTTCATTTTTCTGAGTAATATTTGAGATTGGCTTTATAGTTTTCTACCTTCCTGCGAAGCTATGCGAGGCTTTCATAGTAGACACCGTTGTTGGCACTCGAGCTCAAGATTTGGCTTTAGAAACCCTGGTTGGAGTTTAATGCTTTGATTTGTATTTTCTATGTTGAAGGTCTTCGAGCTTGGGACTATGTAACTATCATACTACTTGTCAACGAATGGTAAGCTTCGATATCCTAAGCACCATTGTTACTTTGTCCTTTTCATTTCAACTTCAAATATAATGATACTCATTTTTCCTTTGCATTTTTTTGTGATTTCTAGGATAACATTGGTCTCTGAGTTGAAACTCAATCTGGGTTCTTCTCTTTGGTTCTAAACTCGATGATCTCTCGAGGGGTTCCCTCAATTTCTATTTAAAACCGTAAGTACTTGTTTCTTGCTCTGATTTTAGTATGGAGCTTTAATGGGTATTTTTGATTAAAACTATGGATATGATACTTTTTCCTTATATACAACAATTCAAAACTGATTGGTTTAAATGAGAGTGTTAACTTTTGAAAAAACTTGAATATTTCTTCAACTTGGATGTGTATGCATTTTAATTCAAATGCTTTCTATCTGAGCTTGTATTTTGAGTACTAAATGAGTATCCTTATTTTCTCAAAACTTTCCAGATAGAATGTTTATTGATATGATTATTCAAAATCCTTCATTCCTTTTGATTCTGAAATCTATTCTTAAGGAATATAATGTTTTCTAAAAAGTTGAAAACCACTTCAACTTATCCTAAGTTTTGCATTATCTGATTTGATTCAACCACTAATACCCACTGTAGTTTGTGCTCTCTTCATTTTTGTGAAACTGCTTTGAGCTTTTGTAAGCTTATTCCTTTTGTAAAAGTTTCTCTAACCATTCTTCATTGTCACTTGATTTGGTTCATCTTTTCTCGAGGATGACATTCTTTTCACTTACTGGTCTAACATTTTCTCGCTATTTTTCGTTTGTGCATTCCCCAGTGACTTTTTGTTCATACTTGATTTCTTGAACTGATCCCTTCTTAAATATTGTACTTCTTTGATGGTAGCATTTCAGTGTACTCATACTTGCTTCATTTGAAAATTGTAATTTAAAGTGGTTGACCTTTGTAAGATTATCTTGAAACTTCATTTTATTATGAGCTGTTAAGCTATAATGAATGCTCCAAAGTACTTCAATTGATGATTTGATAGTGAGGTCCATTTCTTTTCTGCTTAAATACTACATTTCCTTTTTATTACAGCTTTGATATGCATGTTGGAAAATATGAAATGTCCATTTTTCATGGTGAAGCCCTGTCAATTTTTTCCCATAATTCCTTCTTTTATTTCATGTTTTAGTTGTAGTAGTTGTATTTTCTGATTCAGAATACAAAATGTATCACTTTTTATGTTGAAGCTGATTTGTTGTTTGAAACTGGAAACATATATAACTGTTTATCTTGATCATGGCATGCTTTTCTACTTTTCTATATATATCTTATTTGATTTACATACAATTCTTTTAAAGCATGTAGTAGTTAAAAAACAACATGATGGAAAGAGTTGTAAATGTCCATTTTACATGGCAAAACCCTGTCAAAATTTTCCCAGAATCTTCTTTTTCATTCTATTTCTAGTGTAATCTTCTCTTTCCAGTTAACTTCAGCTTCTTGAAATTTGACTCTTCCTTCTTCAGTTGCAAATTGGAACATGTAATTCTATCTGCAAGTCTCTCCTTTGTTCTATACTGCAACTTCTTCCATTTGCTATCAAATAGCTGCTGAACTTTGAGTTACATTCTTCCTTCATACCAGTATGTGCTTTCACTTATTTGCTTCATGTACCATAGGATGGAGCCTTTGAACTCTGCATTCTTTATCTATAGTGACGACTTGTAAGATATGGCATTTCTTCTGGTTGCAACCTGTACTTGCACACTTGAGAAAACAGTTAGAAAATATTTAGGCTTTTTGGCCTCTCTTATGTCCATGTTTTTCTTTTCTTCTCTATTTTCTTCTTTCTGAGTGAGTAAAGCATGTATGTAGTTTGATCTTAAAGTAATACTATATCTCCTGTTATTAAGAGATTCATATGCACGAAATAGGACAGTATAGGAATATGGATTAATCCTAAGCTCGTAACTGATGATTTTCTTCTTTTCTTCTTTTCAGGTACAGTGCTTTTCACTAATGAAGATGGAGAGGGAAGAAAGTTGAAGATGAGGATGCATCACCCGAAGGAGAAACCTCCAAGGCAATGATGGGTTCACTCATACTCCTTTATTTTCTCTTTCATGCATATGTACCTCTTATTTCAGTAGTTGTACTTTACTTTTCAGTTACATCCCACGGCTTGTGTGGGAACATTTGAAATTTCCTTATGAATAAAACATTGAATTGTGTGAAATTGAGTTGTGTATTTCTTTCTACATTTCTGCTTTCTAATATGGATTGTATGATGAACTAAACAACCCAATAATATAATTAAATGTCTTAATCATAAAGGAAACAACATTAAAGAAAACCTGTAACATCCAGTAATGAACTTTGATTTTTGTAATCTGTAGTTATGATTGCTGCTCCAAAACCTAACACTTCATCTATTCTGCAATTCAGTGTCTTCATCAAGACAACACAGCTGTCTTTCAGGATTTTGTGTTCTTTTGCTGAAGATAGTCATGAAATTGTAGACTATGTGATCTGTTATGTTTTGTAACAGCACACATAGCTGCAGATTTCATGCAATCATTAATTAAATTCAACAGTAACAATATTTTTTGAAATAACCTCCCATAGCTTAGGTATACTTCACCAATGCTATTGATCATAACAAAGTTTCGAGTTGGCCATTTTTGCACAAGTGTAAAAATTGTCAACAGTTTTTAGAAATCCTGTGAGGATTCGCCGCCTACTAGCTTAGTAAACCTGTGCCTTTCTCTTGTCCATTGAGCATGGAGTCTAAAGCATGTAACCAAAAAATACCTTTTTGAAGGTCTAACCCTTCCAAATGAACTAAAACTTGGGAAAGAGATCTGGTCAATCTTAAGATCACATGCATGAGTGCACTTATTGAATTAAGGAACATTATAATGTTTAAACTTCACTTATTGAATGGAAATCCTAATGTACCCTATTCTTAACTTAGAAGACATTCAAACTATGTGTATTTTTAAAACATACCATTCCACAAGAATGAAAAGTTCCTCTCCAATACTGAGGCCTTGAAAGCTCTAAATTAAGTGGCATTGTGCAAAGTTACAAGCTAAAATCATGATAATTTGGAACAACCTTTATAAAATTGTTAATTCTTTGTAGTCCAATGAGCTAGGATGATCACATCCACATTTAATCTGCAATATCTCATTCATGGAATGATTTGGGAATTAATTGTTGAGAATAACCATCTTCTTCACATGGATTCTTTTCCAATGTTCAAGCTTGAAATCTTAGCTATTGTAAGTGGGTGAGAAATTAAAATACCAAATAAAAAGGCCTTCAATAGTTCATGGATGAATCAGCTCAATTTGAGCAAAAAATCTAAGTCATGAACATCATTGTAAATTCAATAATGATCTCTTTCTACACAAGATTGTATGGAGGCTATTTTGTTTCTTTTCTAACTGAGTAACTCTTCAGCCCAAAGTTTTGAGATCATCAATTCATGAGATATGGGATTCATAAGCTACTTATGGATTATCAAAAATTTGAAGAAATTGACTGTAGCCTTAATAATTTATCATCATTTAGTACTTTAAAACTACTATGTGAGTACACTTCTCAGTAATAATTCCTATGAAGAACTTAAATACAATTAATCTGGATACCCTAATGCTCATACTTTAGATCTGACATAAAAATGTAAGAGCATTATTTGACATCCTTGATTCCTGCACAAGATCTGATTTGAAACCTTTTATGGTTGTTCTAAGATATTCTATCCCAAAATGGTTCTTTTAAGGCATACCCCCTTCAGTCCATAAAAATAATCTTAGCCCAATAGCATCCATGCTTATTTTCTTGTGAAGAAGGTGGGTTTATCCTGACCAATAAGAGGTTATTTCAGTTGCATAAAACTGATAAATGAATTGATAGGTTCTATAGGTTGCTGAAACTACCTATGTTAGTTTTCCAACAAAGAAACCATTTGGAAATCAACCTCTTCATAATGTAAATTCGAAAACAATTCCCTTGGATTTCAACCTATTTTAGGCCAATAATGAACCTATCCTCTTCATGAAGGATGTGCAGTCTACTAAGTATGATGCCCTCATGCAGGTCACTCACTCTAGAATATGCATAATTTTGTTGATGAATCTTCCAACTACTCTTGATCTGATGGAAACATAAGTTGTAACTTTTGCATGGTTTCTCTTTTCCAAATGGAATAAAATAAAAGGTATAAACTCTTGTATCACCCATCCATACAAATTCTTGCCAACCTTCCGGAGCTTATTATTTCTTCCATTAGCTAACTCCTACTTAGTCATCTATTGATTCTCTGAAATTCCTGGACTAGAAGTATCAGGTAAATGATTTTCTTAGATGTATATTATATATTTCTTATTTAACTGGAAAATTTTGGAGAATGTTGTTATAATATTATCTTTTAGGAACAAAATCTAGTGCAATGTTTTTTTTCATATCAGACAATTGATTCACACAAACCTTTTGTCATAATTTTTAGATTCAAAGTGGGAGTTACAACATCTATATAATTAACCAACTAGGGTTATAGGCTGCATTGGCTGACAAGGAGCATATATTTAACAAGTATTTTGACTTGGATGGTATAGAAGGAAAATAACATATGATTTCCATATCCTGAAAGCTATATTCTTAAAATTCTTTCTAGATTTATTGAAATTTTTCCTTAATAGTTTTCTAGAATATTGTACCTTGTTTATAATCGATGCAAAGATCTTCTTGTTCAAAATAAGCAATTGGAATAACCCTCATATTCCTTGATTTTGAACAATGATAATATAATTGATGTTTCATATTTATAAGTGGATTGGGTAAAATATTTATTTCATTTTGAAGGAGTTAAGAGCCTGAGAAATGGATTTGAAGGTGATAGGTTAAAAGCGCTTTCTCCCTTTGGAGGAAAACACTGCTAAAAATGATAGGTGTCTTTCTGTGGGACCTCATAAAATATTGAAATTATGAAAATGTAACCTCATCTTACAAAGTTAATTTCTGATAACAACAAAATAAGAGATATGATTTCCTTGAAAATGACCTGGAAACTGAAGCTATTTATTTTGAAGTTGAAAAGTCATAGCACTGATCTGAAATATAGATTTTGACCTCAGTCTCTGGCATCAGTGTACAATTGCATAACTTGATTTTCCAAGTTTGGGACTTCATGAATAGGGGGAAAGTTCTCTCTAGAAAAGATTGTATGCATGTATTCCTCTATTTCAATGATGAAACAACTAAATTGAGTCCTTTACTCAAAAAAACCTAATCTAACTTGCCAAGGAGACAGTGGTTAAGAAGATGCATAAAAATAAACCTAAGCTAACAAAGGTGATGCACCGAGGAATGAAGAAACACCTATCTTTACAATGGAAACACAAACCATTCAAATGTGAATACAAGATCATGCACAGATAACCAAATTACCTTGCAGTGAATTGATCCAAAGGATGTAAAAATGAACACAGAGAGGGTTGAGAATCATCCACAGACACTTATATTATTGGTCAATAGATTGATACAATACACTACAAAATGGCCAAGAGGCAAGGTTGCATTACACCAAACTAAATGGGAGGTTTGAACTCCACAAATTCACCTTACAGACAAGAGAAGAAGGGAGGGGCAAAACAAAATGTCCAACCTTTAGAAAGAAGCCCCTCCTTACAATTATATAAAGAATGAGAGAGGGTAGATATCATTAGGAATTCTGAAATCATTAGTTCATACCATTAAAAAAATGCATTAATATCCTATTATGTGACGGGTGGTCAAAACCCTACCTCCATATAATCACATAGTCTGCAATTTGAAAGTCATCTTAATTATTAAAGCCTGGTGAAAAGAACACATCTAGGCCAACCTGTAGCCCAAAGGAAGAACTTGTTCCACTCTAATCCAAAGATGACAAATCGAAATATTTGAGTAGAGGAAGTTGTGAGCTTTCCAAAAAGTACATCCATTTCACGAAATCCGAGATGGTAAGAAAATGTTATGGCCATTTGAATGTTACAAGGGTCTCATCAATGTTTCTATCAAAAAGGATTGGAAGCAAATGATTAATCTTTCAATAATTTACTAAGTTGTTGAAGGAATTCATGGCATACAATCCATCCTCAGAGAAGCTATTCAATGCAGAAGGGTGTAGACAGTTCTTTTGCTGAAACGGGTCGCCATATTAGAATTTCAGGTTGTTTTATTCACAAGGAAGAAAATGTTTGTTGACACAGTCTCGGGTTGAAGTGGTGTATGTGCCTAGAAAATTTTAAAGTACAAACTACTGAAACCTAAAAGGTACAGGGAATTTCAATTTGAAAGAGAAAGAAAATGACTAGTTCAGACTTGAATCTCATCAAACGCAAGACTGTCCCAAATAGGGTTTGAAGTTCCCTAACATGAAAAATCTGAACATTACGGGACTTCCTACTCTTAATTAGTTTGACATGTTGACATTTTTGATGTTTACAACCAGAATCCATTTAATAGGAAAAAAATGAACTTCCTCAGTTACGAGCTCAGGGATCAATGTCATATTCCTCCCAAATCTATCTTAAAATCGGTGCATATGAATCGATGGTAACAACATTGTTATCCAAAATTCACCCGCTCAAGGTAATTTTGATCGCGTCATGCATCAAATTCCTTGTCGCAAGATTATAGTGAGTCCGGGAAAAAAGTCCCGTTGTTTCTAGGGTTCCCCTTCAGATTTTTTCTAACTCTTCCCACTTCCATCAGAAAAAGCAAGTTTATTTTTGAAATTTAATCCCATTCCCCACAAAAACAAGCCTTGGGACCATTTCAAGGTTTTTTTGCCTTTCCTTGTTTACTAAATCCCAATTGGCTCAGAAGAACTGTTATCCAAAATTCACCCTCAAGGACAGTTTTGACAAATGGCATGCGAATTATTTCAGTCCTGCAAGTAGATTGATTCAAGGCCAGAAATTTGGGACATTTGGTCCCAAAGCATTTGAATTAACCTTTCTAACTTCCTGTCCAACAGGAATAGAGAATCTCCTTCTCCGAACTGTTCAGAAAAATGGAAAAATTTCGGGCCAGAAAAAAGGACTGTTGAAACAGGCAGTTTGGGAATCTTTAGTCCCAAGCAATTAATTGAGTTCAAGGCGCAAGGTCGGCCGAAATCTAGGGCCGAAATTTGAGTCAAGGCAGCCTGAAGCATAGTTCCGAGGACGCGTGGACCGAAAGTACGGAACTGGCCGAATTGGCCGAAAATGAGAAAAATTGGACAGTTGGGACAAAACTTGGCGCGACTCCTTGGGACAAAGTGGGCCAAGTCTTGGTGAAACGGCCGAACCGGGCGAAATGAGTCAAGGCAGTCCGAAATTTTGGGTCTGGGTTCGGAAAGTCCCAAGCCGGTCCGAACAGGGACAATGGGCCGAAAGTATGCGCGGGACTTGAACCGGCCGCGAATTCGGCCGAAAATGGGAAATTTCAGTCCTGTGCCAAGTTGGGACAAAGGGCGCGCGGGACGCGGATAGCCGAAAAGCCGAAAGCCGAATCAGAATCTTGCACACGTGTCACCGGCAGAAAAGGAACGTGAAGGAAGCCCTGATTTCGGCAAAGAGGAGATTTTCCCATTCAACAGTTTGGGACATCCGGGACAAACGGTATGTGATGGGAGGAGCACGAAAAGCCAATCAAAGCCCGCTGAAGGCAAAGAAGAAAAGTCAACGTTTGACCCGTGAAACTTCAAACGGCCATAACTTTTGACTCCGAGCTCCGATTTTCATAAAATTGGACTTTCTGGAACGAGCACGACGTCCTCTATGCCATAAAAACTTTCTGGATTTCTTATTTTTAATGAGGGTAGATATATTTAAATAAAAGATAACATATTCGGCTCCAGTCAGTTAATGCTCATTCCCGTCAAATGACAGAAAACGCCTGCCAGGCCCAAAATAGCTGCCCGCACTCAGAAGGCCATAACTTTTGCATTTCTCAACGAAATCACACAAAATCGGTACCGTTGGAATCGTGGTTCTGAACCCCGATGCACAAAATCAAGAAATTTTGATTTGATGAAATTGATTGGAGTTTTTTAAGAAAACGTGGCCGGATTCAGAACAGTGTTTTATTTGGTAGCTGGGAGTGCAATTAAGAGGCATGGTCATCATTCTTTCTCTGCTGCAGCACATGGGACAGTATGGGGAGCCTTTTACAAGTAATATATAATCATTTCACTCAATTTAATGCCTCTTACAAGTGGTTGAAGGATAGATTTCGGGATTTCCATTTTCCCTTCTCTTTTCCTTCTCTTTTTTCTATAAATTGGAGTGTTGGGCTCATTGTAAAGGGGAGAGTTTTTGGGTAGCAAAGCTCTACCAAAATTGCTTTGTGAAGCCAGTGTGTTGCAGGCCCTTGTAGTGGACTCCTTGCATGGTGATCCAGGCCCTTATCTTGTAATAGATTGAACTGTGCATATCATGAAGCAATAAAATACAAAGTTTGTGGATGTATCTTCCCCTGCTGTGTTTTCTTGCATTCTTCTTGCCCCTTTAATCTTTCTACAAGAATATTGTGTCTATTATTTTGTTCTTGTAGGGATTCATTATCATTGTGTGTGCTTGGAATATTGTTGTGAATGCATTTTGCTAGATTATGGAGAACTGTCATCACCTCTTCTAGTGTGCACTTTGCCTCTATATTTCACACATTTGGAGACTACTCTCACACCCTCCTTTTCTGGTGTATCACCGCTTTAGTGTAGGCTTTCATTTTATGCATTCTCTCTCCCTGGTCCCTTGGAAATTTAGATTAGAATAGTTAGCTTATCCCGCATTAGAGTAGATTGTTGCAGGTAGTTTAGGAGCAAGAACCAGCTTTCTCAGGAGGTCTATCTCAAGTAGCAAGTCCCACAACTTGGAGATAGTACCCATGTTATCCAATCACACTATGAGTTTAAGTATATGCATTCAGGGGTGCTGTGATTCGGTGCCTGTTGACCCAAAGGTCTTTCGCGTGATCTGGGGCAGCCCCACAAGGCTGACTTTGAGCTTGGTATGCCATGTCCTTTGGTTTTCATCTAGAGTCCTCCGGGATAATTCTCACGCGAGGTTACTTGTTTGTGGACTCTCTGTCTGTCCATTACCTTGCCATGGGTAATAGTTTGAAGAGGTGCTCAAGTAGATCCAAGGGGCCTAACAAGCCCCATTCTGTGATCTTGGAACCTAGGAACGCTAATGTACGTGTCTGATATGATAGTGGCTGGTACTCCAAACTTAGTGACTATCCCCTCGCAAGAAGTCTAGTATGCTCGTAGACTCATTAGCTTCATTTGAGTGCTCACCAAGCCTTGGTCCACTTGGTGAAATATATGTTGCCGTGAGAATCCGTTAGTGGCCTTGGCTCGAGTTTGGATCATGATAGCCCCAATGAAGCTCGGAATCCACATTGCATGAATGGGTTGGTCAACTAAAATTGGGTGTAATGGAAGTGTAATCTACGAGCCTTTCATTGCCTGTGAAGAACACACATTTCAAGAACACCTTTTGATCCATGTATAGCAATCATTGAACCAGCTTTGTGGACCAATAGTACAGCCCTGCCTTCATTATCTTGAGATTTGTTACCCATAGAGCAAAATGAACTCTAGCCTACTCCATCATGAAATTCCTATAATCTGACCTTCCTCAATTTGACCTGTTCTCAATGCATCTCATATAGAAGGAGTGGCCATTGATGTCATTTCTCTGAACAAGAACACCATCAACAAGCACATATTGAATGGCTTGTAATATGAAGTATCTCCTCTCTTTCTTTGCTCATTTCTAGGGAGGAATAGTCCTATTTGTAGGAAGTGTTATCACGTTCTGAGTCCAACAAGGACGTGGTACACATTATCATTTGCTTGCTCTTGACTATCCTATAGCACTAAAAAAAATTTCTTTTCCATTACTTACATTTCAGGTATTTGTGCATTGATTAGAATGCCAGTTGTTCACACAATACCTTTCCATGGACCAGTTTGGTGACTTTGTTTTCAATGTCATATATCCATGACACGAGTGATCCATCCTATACATCCTTTTCTCATTTAAATCCTTTGTTTAAAAGGAAGTCCTTGAACATTCCAGCATGAGATCACCGTTTTAGTTGGATCTTGTTGTTTGAAACTAGGTACTTGAACTTCTTCTAAGTCTCCTGATCGCTGCAAGGACATGTTTCTCGATGAATTAGAGTACCTAGTTTCATATCCCCCCAAGCTTGGCTGAAGAAGGCAACTGGAATCTATCTTTGTTTTGTTGTACTAGGATTGTAGAAATTGTGTCCAAACCACCAAAAGCATAGAGCATGAAATCCTTGGAGAAGTCCGAATTAATGATAGTTGGGGCTTGAAATATGGCTTCTTTGATTGCTTCAAAACTTGCTTTACCCTTAGATGTCCACTTAAATGCCATGCTCTTCTTTGTTTTGTTGTACTAGGATTGTAGAAATTGTGTCCAAACCACCAAAAGCATAGAGCATGAAATCCTTAAAGAAGTCCTGGATGTGCATCGAGGAGTTGGGGTTTGAGCATACAAGCCTCTTTGATTGCTTCAAAACTTGCTTTACCCTTAGATGTCCACTTAAATGCCATGCTCTTCTTCAACATCAATGTTATTGGTTTCACAAGAGCGGCAAAGTTTGGTACAAACCTGCGGACAAAATTGATCCTTCCTAAAAAGCTCTGAAGAGCCTTCTTATGGCTTGGCAAGGGTAATGCTCGAATTGCTTCAACTCTTTCTGGGTCAATTGTCAATCCTTCCTTTGAAACAATATGGCCTAGAAGCTTGCCTTCATGAGCCAAGAATATGCATTTTTTGGGATTCAATGATACCCCAAATCTTCTACACCTCTGAAAGACATGTCTCAGATGAAAGAGGTGATCCACTACATTTTTAGAGAACACAATGATATCGTCAAGATAAACTAGCACTATTTTGTTGATCAACCCCTTGAATGCCATATCCATTGCCCTTTGGAAAGTGGCTCCATCATTTGATAGTCCAAATGGCATCTTCTTGTAGGCATAGGTGCCCCATTTGGTGGTGAAAGCCATCTTGAACTAATCATCTTCTTTCACCATTATCTGATTATACCCTAAGTAGCCATCTAGGAGAGAGAATCTCTTCCGAACCAGACTACTACTTGCAAGATTTGTTCCATTGAAGGAAGTGGGTAATGGTCTTTGAGAGATGCCCTATTGAGGTCTCAGAAGTCCATTCACAACCTGATTTCTCTACTCTTCTTTCTAACCGGAACCAAGTTTGCAACCTAGCTTGAGTGCTTGATTGGAAATATAATGCTTGCCTCTATTAGCTTGTTCAACTCTTTCTTCATTAGAGGCTCAATGTGAGGTTGACCAGTCTTTGCTTTTGTGTGATGGGCTTAGCATTTGGATCCAGTTCAATTGTATGTTGTGCAAGCTTTAGATTGTATCCTCACAAATCTTCATATCTCTAGGCGAAGACGTCTGGAAACTCTTGGCAAAGTTGTATGAAATTCATGATCTCTCCTGCTCAGTGGCCACTTTACCAATTTGAAGTGTTTTGCCTTCTCCAACCGAGATTGGCTTTGAATCTTCTGCCTTGACCTATATGTTGGCTTTCTCTTTACGAAATTGATCATTCGGGTTGAAGATGGACTCTAATGTAACCAAGCCTTTGGGAAGCTTGTTTGTCTGCAATTGCACTACTTGATTCCCGTATTGCTGCTCCAATTTATCTTGATTCCTAGATGACAATTCAGCCTCTTCTTGTAAGAAATTAATGATCTATTAATCGTTCTCAAACACCTGCCAACTTGTGTTATTATCTGGAACTTATTCAGCCTTACAATCACATGGATATGTGGTTGTTTTTTTTTCCTTCTGATGTTGTCAACCACATCAAACATTTCTCCAACTGTTGCGAGCCTATCCACGGCTTCATTTTCCTTCCTAGGTATGGACACAATGTTGAAAGCTTTAAAATCCTTAATGAGGTCCCATACCCTATTTCTTGTAGTTCTTGAGCAGGTCATTCTTTGTAGCATGTTGTCCCCTGACTTGGTTGACGATTATCTCGCTATCCCCAAACACTTGTTAGTTCTTTATGCCCTTTTTCCTGGCCCAATGAAGTTCATGAATCAAGGTCTCATATTCAGCTGTGTTGTTTGAACAGGAAAATTGGAAATGAAAAGCTAAATAATATTTGATGTGCTTGTGGTGAAACAACATTGCACCCCCTCCAACACCTTGTCTGCATCCTTGATCCATCAAAAAATAGCTTGCCATATGTTCATTGTCATCCTTATCCTTTCTAATTTGGTGATGCTAGGAATAGGCTGGTTTTCTTCATGTATGCAATAGAACACAAGCTCAAATTCTTCTACTTTAACCTTGGTAGGGATCAAAACCATGTACCTTGTTTGCCCATTCATCAAGAGTCAAATCCGGAATGCTTCCAACTTTAGTGTCAGCTTCATCATGCTTGAATAATCTTCTTGATCAAATGTTGAACAATTGGCATTGATTTGGCTTGGAGTATGAGGCTCAATATGAAAGTTTGCAATTGGTGTCCAAGATCTGAACCTTAGTACCATATCTTGTTCTGCAACAACATGTGTCAGTAGAAAGATATCCGAGGACCACATTTTGGCTGTGAAATCCCTTGATTTAAGCATAGGGCAAACAGTGGCAGAATTAGCATCAATTAGAGAAACATCTTACAAAACCTGGTGATCCTTGGGACAGCCATTTTTCTCCATGCAAGTGTTAGATTAAACCATTTGAATTACTCCCACTATTGCTACTACTATGTCCATCTGAATTTGCACTTTTTACTCCTTTAGATATGAATATCATAATTTAGACCCAATTAATCCAGTTATTTGCTTATAGTCATAAACAGATTACTACTTGCCCTAAAGAATCAATCATGTTTTTGTGTACCCTGTGGTACTCCCAATAATCAATGAAACATAGTAATTTCAATGGACCGAATGTTTCAAAATTTATTGCTTAAGTTGACCCCCATGATTGTCCTTCACTTCATTAGTGAGAACTTTCTCCTATTATTTGGTTTTACCTACATGGTTCGAAGTCTGACCTCTTTTTGGCTTCCATTGGCAGCTTGCAAAAAATCTCGTTGGTCCTGGGATTGACCAGTGATCTCCCACATTGAAATGTCTCAACATGTGTCTTCTTCATACCTGATTGATGATGTTGAAAGGGGATGGAAGCATATTTTGTTTCATCCTTTAGCTTGCACATTCCTTTCTATCCATCTATAGTCCTGCAAATAACTCACATGATTTACTTCATAATAAGTGCTTTCGGCAAAACCTTACATACATTTGGAACTGCATTTATTTCTTACTAACACCTTGTTGTGTGATGACTAGGTTGTAGATAAACTATAGAGCTAGATGACCTGCTCCTTCCTCAATTTTCCTCTTCTTTGATCTGTGTATTGGAAGCCAAGACACTGAGAAAGGGGGTTGATTAATGCCACATTAACTATTATCCTTTCCAATTCATCTCAATGTAGTAAATCCATTGGAGCTGTGTATCATCTTGCTGAGATGTCCCTTCACTGCTGATTTCCCTTCTTCTACTTCTCAGGACATTCTATGCCAGTAGTTGTCACCATCAAGGCTTAGTGCTTTCAAAGCACATTGAATTACACGTTGATTGATTTTGAGGTAGTAATTGCATGGTATGAAACACCAATCATACTTCTTGAGCTCAATGTTGTTTTGCACCTTAGAACTAATGCTTTGTCAGCACATGAAACTTTATTTGGCATCATATGGTCTAGAATGTTCTATTGGCTTACTATGAGGTTATCATCCTTAGTTCATATTTTGATTTGCAGCCTGTGATTGGGTGGTCTATTCTTGCTCCATGATATGGTGGCCTGGCTTGATATTCGCGTTTGAGGCTAATACGGTCATAGTACTTTAAGCTTGTTGTCTCCTTGATAGTCACTTAGCTCATTTCCTATGGTTCCTATAGCATGTTTGTTTCATAACCTCATGCAGTTCATTTGAAAGTACTTAAAGTAGGTAAAAGTCTTCATTTTGAACTTTGACTTCTAGGGGATGGGAATGGGATCCATCTCAGGTGTTTGACTAGTTCTTGGTTTTCTCATATTTGGATACAAGAGGCATAGGTGGCCTAGGAGCTCTTGTCTTCCAGCTTAAATAAATAGTTATCAGCTCTGATAGCCATGTTATAGGTAGTTTCAGGTAGTGTTGTCCTCCCATGGATTGGATCATTTTTCTAGAAATATCATGAATTTAGGGCCTTCAAGATAGTAGAGGAATGCTCCTTCTGAAAACTGGCCTATACGGCCATCTTAGAAACCTATCCCATGTCCACTGGAAACAATCAATTAAAATGTCAGCCATCTGCTCATTTGGTGCTCTCTTGATTGTTGTCAATTATTCTAATAAAGACAGGTTATCTACCCTTTCTCATCCAAACTTCTCTTTCTTACTGAGCTGAACTATGCATAACTGGATTCCAATTTTGAATAGAACTCTTTTTGTCTTTAAGGTAATCAACCATTAACAATGCCTCTTCCCTTTAAATGAGGATCCAAAAATTTAACTTTCAACATCCATTTCATTTTTCTCAAGAATTTCATTCAGACCTTAGTAATGTATTTGACATGATCACCTAACCTAGTGATTACAGATCTATTCTTTTGGGGTCTTCTGGACTCTTCTTCAATGCTGCGTTTTCTACTGGATTCAGTGCATTGACACATACACTGGGCTACTTATCTCGGTTCACCTGAAAAAAGGGTCATTCACATACTGCGCACAATGCACTGATTAGCCTGAAAACACCATTGTTAAAATATGGATGAAAGTAATAACCAGGTTGAGGGGTCTGATACCAAATGATGTTAGGTGGAGAAAATGATCATTTGATGGTATGCTTCCTCTCAATTCCTCTAGCCTGATGATAGCTGCAAGTGGACAACATAGCTCTACTAAGCTTGAGTATCAGACCTAGTTCGAATTCTTCTCAAGTAGCCTAATATGGCAACTTGTGCTACAATACCATTGAAATTCTATCCACTTTTGAATCACCAGATGTATTATAGAATGAGCCTTACCCTATTTCTACCAGTTACATACCAAATTTGAGAATATTCAACTAAAAGAAATGATAAATTTTCATACATCTCCAGAAGATAACAGTTCTTACAATTCGGTTATCAGGTCTTTGTTGTGTCCCTTCTACACCCCCGAAAGGTACACGTAGCTATCTTCAGGACATGCTCAACAACTTTATCAAAACCTGAAATTATATTGTGTTGGAACTTGGGACATGCTCAACACCCTGGGAAAACCCAAAATTGCTAAGCACCATATAATTTATTTCGAAAGTTAAAATGGGTGAGGAATCTAAGTGTGACCCTTTGTCAAGATTATCCCCCAATCTATCCCAAACTGTGGGACTTTCAACTCGTTTTGAGTAAGTTAAGTCCTCCAAAGAATTGATGGCTTCCTAGTCCTACCCTAGTGTCAACTACTGTAAAACCTGCACATTTTAGAGTCTGAAAATCTTGAGAATTCCTTCAAATCTTATGGAATGACGTCTTGGTCCCACTGGGTGTGCCACAAGTGTTGATGAGAAAAGATTCACAACACCCCTGGACTGTCAGCAACTCGATGGCTTACGAGGTCCTCTGTCCAACTGCGACTGGAGAACATGGAGCTTTTCCCAAGTGGGTGAGAACAAATTCTTAAAAATGCAGAATACAGTTCGCAACTTTTTGAGGTTTGCTAGGCTTCTCACATACCACCATAATGAGATGAACATGTAAATGCAATGCAGAGGTGGTTGGGGTAGATTCAAAAAACCTAAACTCTCTTTTCTCTATCATTCTTCCTATACATTGTAAGGAGGGGCTTCTTTCTAGAAGGTTGGAAACTAACAAAGGTTTTGCCCCTCCCTTCTTCTCTTTGGAACACCTGAACTTGTGGAGTTCAAACACAAATCATCTAAAACTGTAATGCAACTTTTCCTGCACAGATAACAAACTTTGTAGTGTAAATATGTTAAGATCTTTGGATGAAAATGAATGCATGGTCTGTGGATGATTCTCAACCCTCTCTATATACATCATATGCATCCAAAGATTGATACAATACACTAAAAAATGCCTGGTTATCTGTGCATGATCTTACATTATAGTTTTAGATGGTTTGTGTTTGAATTGGCAAGACAGGTGTTCTTCATACAAAAGCGAAGAAGTGCAGGTGCAAACCTTTGTATGTTTATGTTTTAGAAAGAATCATCTTCTTACCCTGTCTCCTAAGAAGAATGAGTTAGTTTAGAGTTTTGAAATCCAAATCTACACTCAACCATTTTCTAGACGTGTGACATCTGAATTCAGACGAATTATGGAACCGGCCTTCATCCGTGAGAGCTTTTCCGATTTCGCAAGGTCCCACAATTATGGTGAAGCTCCATGTTATGCATTTTTCACACTGAACTTGTTCTCAACCCATCAAGTTGCATAAACTCTATGGGTGCTGTGAGTTCGCCATCAACAATAACTCATAATATTTATGAAAATTCCAACCTTGTGTTATTTTTTTCGATACTCTCTGTGATAAAGCTATGGCCATGTTGTAAATAGTTAACTAAATCAGGGTCATGCCATCTTGATTCTTGGACCTCTTGAGTAAGTTCAGGTTGCTGGTTTTCTGGGTGAACCATGACATCTGATTTTTGACGCTTAACTTCAACATGCTATTTTGGATCTTCTAGTTTTGTTTCATGTTGTCCCCAACCTACACCAGAGCGCGACTTTTTACATATCGACACCTTTTGATGTGCACCCCCAACCTACACCAGGGTGCAAATTTTTACATGTCGACACGTTCTGATGTGTGCCCCCAACCTGCACCAGGGTGTGATTTTTTACATGTCAACACCTTTTGATGTGCGCCCCCAACCTGCGCTAAGGCACGATTTTTTACATGTCGACACCTTTCGATGTGTGCCCCCAACCTGCACCAGGGCATGACTTTTTGCATGTCGACACCTTCTGATGTGGCCCCCAACCTACACCAGGGCACAACTTTTTGCATGTCGACACCTTCTGATGGGCACCCGCAACCTACGCGAGGGTGTGACTTTTTGCATGTCGACACCTTTTGATGTGCGCCCCCAAGTTGCGTCAGGGCGTAATTTTTTACATGTCGACACCTTCTGATGTGGGCCCCCAACCTGTGCCAGGGTGGTTGGTGACGTAATAATTGTCAAGTTTTCGACCATGCAATGCACTTTCAAAACTAGAAATGAAGGATTTCAATTTTCCTTGATTTCCATATTCTTCTGTTTATCTATATTTACCCGGGGAGGGAGATATATACAGCTTTAATTATGGAAGGGTCAATTACTAAACCTTGTTTAGAAACAATATGACTAAGAAATTTACCTTGCTATACTGAAAAGATAGACTTTAGCAGATTCAAAGATGTTTCAAACTATTTGCATAAGTGAAAAGTATACCTTAGATGTATTAGATGTTCTTCTGAATTTATTGAGAATACAGTAACATCATCTAAATAAACAAGGACACATTTATTTAACAAACTATGAAAATCCATGTCTATTGCACGTTGAAATGTTGCACCAAGATTTGAAAGGTTGAAAGGCATTATTTTGTAAGTATAAGTACCCCACTTAGTGGTGAAAGTTTTTTTCTACCTATCTTCTTCTCGGATTAAAATTTGATTGTATCCACTATAACCATCTAGAAGGGATAGCCTATCTAAACAAGAAACTGTTCTCAAAATATGATCCATATCTGGAAGTGGGTACTGATCTTTTAATGAAGCTTTATTAAGATATTTGAAATCCACACATAATTTGATTTCTCCATTCTTCTTCCTAACAGTAACAATATTGGCTACCCAACTTGAATGCTTAACTTGAAATATAATACCTAATTTGATCAACTTAAATAACTCTTTCCTCATTAGAGGCTCTATTTTGGGATTTATAGGCCTCTGTTTTTGCCTAACTAGCTTGGAATTTGGTTGTAATTCAATAGTGTGTTGTGCTAAACTGGGATCAAACCCTTTCAGGTCTTATTATTTCCAAGTGAAAACAACTTTAAATTCCTTGCAAAGATTAATAAAAGAATTTTTTTCAACTAAAGAACATTCCTTTTCGAGAAACAAAATTTTTCCTTCATCAACTGAGATCTCTTCATAGTTATCGACATGTGTTGACATCTTAGTTTTGACCTTCCTTAACTGATCGTCAATGCTGAAGGTGTCTTCTAATGTTACTAGACCTCAAGGTAGTTTATTTTTATTTAATTGAGCAATCTGGTCACCATATAAGTGTTGTAATTTATCTTGATTTACCACAGAAAATTCAGCTTCTTGCTACAAAAACCTACAGTTTTGATCATCACTTTGAAAAACCTACCAATTCAATTCATTATCAGATATCAAAGGCTGACAACCATCTTTATATGAGGTTGAATATCTATGTTTTTAATCTGTTCTAGCATTTCAAAAGTAGCACCAATTTTTGCAAGTCTATCTGCATGCTTATTTTCTATTCTAGGAATGGACTGGATGTTAATAGTTTCAAAATCTTCCATTAAGTATGAAACTCTGTATGTAAGACTTCATTAATAGATTCTTAAAAACATTAAAATTTCTTACTTGATTGATAACCAACTCAGAATCACCAAAGATCTGTAGTATGCTAATACCTCTCTTTCTGGCCCAAAGTAGGCCATGAATTAATGCTTCGTATTTAGCTACATTGCAAGTACATGAAAATTCGAGACTAAAAGCTGAGAAATATCTTTTTTTTGTTGGGGACTTGAGCATTAAACATGATCCTTTTCCTTTCTTGTTCTTAGCTCCATTGAAATGAAGCTTCCAAATCCCTTCTACTCCATTTTTTTGTTTTAGACAGTAAGGGAATTGGTTTGTTTTCTTCATGTAAACAATACACACCAAATAGATATTCTTAAACTTCTTTAAAAGGATCATGAGCGTTTTATTCATGTGTATTTGCATCCATAAACAAGTTAAAAACACAATCTAATGGTGAAATATGAGTTGTATTATGAAAATTAAACTGGTCTAAGGTTGCATAATTAGCTAATGCATTAGAAGCATCAGACTCAATGTGAAATCTATCCAATGGTTTTGAATTGATAGTAACCTTGGTCCCATAACGTGTAGTGAAAAATAAGAAATACCAATTTGAAGAGAGATAACCTCCTATTTTTGTTTTGAAATCTCTTGATAAACATATAACAAAGTAAGGAGGTAAATCTACAATAGTAATATCTTACAGAATGGAAACATTTGGGCAAGCATGTAATGTTACTTATAGATTTCTGATGACACCAACTATATTAGTTGTAGTTCCATCCAGTTGTAGGAAATTCTTCTTTGTAGGTTCATACTTTAGACCTAACTTTTTTGCAATTGCTTTTGGCATAACTGTGCTACTTACACCGTTGTCCACTATACAATTATGGATAAGATGTTCTCCAATAATCAGTGATAGATAAAATTGTGTTTTTTTCTTGATTTCATGAGCATTTAAGACTTTCTGAACCATCCATTTAACCTCTATGATATAGTCTTGTTCCATTGTTCCAAGGACCATGTCTGCATTCTAGACTTCATTTTCTATTGTTTTAGAAGAAATCTACAGCTTAGCAAGTTTGTGAGAAAGTAAATCTTGTTGTCTTAGAATACTTAGAGCATCCCACATTGAGATGTTAATGTTATGTTTTTTCATTACATCAACAATGCTAAAAGAAGCAATAGTTTTAGAGAGAGATTATATTGTTTTAGCATAGGATTTGGTGAAAACTTATTCTGCTTCAGCTGCTTTTGATATCTAAGGTATAAATAACCTTCTTGGATCAGGTTGTAGCTATTTTTGCTTCTCTTTACTAGCTAACACACTAACTAGTTTTTTAGGAACAACAACATTGTTACCTGGTTTTGGGCCTATAGTTGTTATTTTATTAGTGACAGTGGGTAAAACATGCCTATTTTGCTATTTTTTACTTTTTATAGCCTTTTCCTGAGCCCTAGTAGTAACTGCAATGAAATCATCCTTAGTGAAACTGACTAAGTTATGTTCAGGTGCCTTCTGAACCTAGGTATCTTGCTGTCCACCCTCCATTTGAGGCATGAAAAATGTATCAGATTGCGGTTGTGCAACAATACTTATGTTCATAAAAGCTTATAGGTAACTTGCAGCTGAATGAGGTTGATTACAAGGTTGAAACCACTCTTCCATAGCCATATTAACCGGAACTAAAGTGTTAGATGAACTAGGAGCCTTTGGGTCAAACTGCATTTGCTGATAAGGTTGCCTATGATTTTGATTATGTTGGTAAGGCTACCTATTTTGTTTGTTTTGCTAATAAGGAGCCTGACAAGGTCTGCTAGGTAATGCAAGTATATTCTCGATTGAATTCAACTTGTTCCCCATAGTATGAATAGATTTAAAAACATCATTTGATGGGGGTGAAATAATGGGTTCTATAATTGTGATAGGTTGTGGGATATAAGCTAAATTTACCAAAAAAAGGCATTGAAGGCCTTAGAGCTAACTTATTGGTTTGAATAAAACTATTTTAATCTCAGATGGTGATATCATAGGCTTATGGGAGAGTCTCTCCTCCGATGGATTGAATCAAAGTTGAAATATCATTGTTTAATGCTCTAAGATAATAAATAAAAGCATGATCATCTTGAGGCTTGACACTTGCTAGAATTCTTTCCCATTTTCTTGCAAAACATATGTTGAAACTGGACATAAATTCATTGGGAGCTCTTTTAATGGTAGACAGTTGTTCTATGAGAGATAAATGATCTGAATTATCTTGAAATTGTTCAGCAATTTGCCACCTAAATCATCCCGAGTTCTTATACATCCAATCTCTATATTTTTATACCATTGCAAGACTTTTCATTAAAGGGATGCAGTAAAAAGTCTCAAAGCTGCACATAAGGCTACAACATCTTTAATGTACTCTGTAGGTGTAACCTAATTTTACCAGTGAATGAAGGCAAACTTTTCATGGCAACATTAGGGATGTCATGATAAACTGGGATCACTAATGGGATGCCATTAGTAAAGGTAACAAAATTCCTAGGTGGTTGAATAGCCTTTTAAAAAACTTGGATCTAAATAGAGAAGTTGATATGTGGTGAGGAAATATTAGTAGGATGGTTATCAAAACTAGGCCTACTATAAGGTAAAGTATTACCAACTCTTCTCCTTCTTGTAGAATTCAAAGGTAAAGAAATAAACTCAGAAGCAATTCCTCTTTCCGATGATCCTGTTATTACTTTAGGCATGGAACATGCTATAATATTGGTCTGAAATCAGCCCTACAAAGTCACCAAATAGATCTTTAAATATTTTAGAATAAATTACTATAACTTGATGTCCCAAAAGTAACTTTTATCTGTTGTAAATTTTTCTTAGATCTACTATGAATATCTGTAACTTGCATCCAAATTTGATTCATGGTCCCACCGAGCGTGCCAAAAAATATTATCTCTCGAAAGTGAACCCTATAAAGAGATGGCTATAGGTGTTCTAAGATTGCAAATTTTATCTCTCTCTTTTATAGATATAATAGAAACACCTCAGGTCTATGGGTATACCTATTTTGAGGTAAGTCTTCGGTATCAAGGTTGGTTCCTTACTGATGTATCCTAAACTGATTGTTTAGGGTTTAAGGGTAAAAGATGACTGTAAAATGATTTAAAAATAATGTGATACACCAAATTTTTATGAGGTATTTGCCTGATTATATACACAAGTGATATAGGAATGAATTCTTGGTGCATGAGCCAACGTTTTTCTACATATTATTAAGGGAAAAAACTTTTATGTATTGAGGAAAAAATCACAACAATACTACTAAGTTAAACATTGAGATTAATATCATGCAAAAATTACTAAAATTTGCAACAGGGTAAGATGATTAATCAGGGAATTCAACATTCGCAAGATTAATTGAGCATACACAAGACTATAAATAGTTGGAAAGGTAGAAAATACTTCACATTCAGAGGGAAAAATTGACAGAAACTTCTTCAGCACTCTTGTATCTAAAAATCCCCCCCCCGTGAGCTTTGCTAAGGCACACAATATATAGGAAAATTGATTCGCCCACCCTTCCTAAAAAGAGACTAAGGTTGTACACACCTATGCATTCTATTTTTATAATAAAATAAAACAAACTAATACAAAGAGGCATTAATAGCCTTTGATTACATACAATCAAATTGCAATTGATTGTTCTATTCTTTAAAAAATCATGGGTGAATAATTTTCTAATAATAAATTTTGCTTGATGAGCAAGTCTCCTCCTAGTGCATGCAATTTTGTCCTTTTCTTGATCTGTCCCCTTATGAAGGCATGAGAAACTAACTCCCTATGAGTGAGCAAAATAAATTACATTAATTTCAATACTTTGCAAAATAATTCATTCAAATATCCACTTGATGGGGACCAAATCTAAGCTCAAGTTCTGATGTTGACATTCTTTGTCCTCTAGTGGTCACATGGATAGCACACTGTAAATTGTCTCCAACCATCTCAATAATGGGGGCCACCTTTGCAGTTCAATATTAGTCTCACCATGATTTGGCCACTCTTTTGCACTTAGCAAATCACAATGATTTCTCAAACACCTGTGGGAAGGTAACTTTGCAAAATCCATCATCCTATATTTGGCCACCTTTGTATAACACATATTCATACTATAGTTTGCCACCTTTGATTAATATTATATTGTATAGTCGGTTAGCTTTGTATTGTGAATAGCATAAGGTGGACACTTTTGATTTGATCATTGCATGACATGATTTGGTCAGTACATTTGGGATATTCAAACTTGTACTATAGTTGGTATTTCCATTGCAAATAGTTTTGAAATAATAAAGGTTAGCCCCTTTGTGACAATGACTCACCCCTCCATGCATTTTGTTGGTAGTATTTTAACTTGGGTTGAGTTTTCTTTGAAATTCGGTGATGATCTTGGGTCATTGATTTCTGTACTGTTTGATCAAAAACCTTCGATCTCTGACATGTGGTTATGGTTTTTGGCTTACATTTAATGTGGTCAGTGGTATATGGAACCCAGTTAGTTTGCTTTGATTCTAGATATTGATCTGGAGACGTTGATCTTTGATCCATGGAATGTTAATCGTTGATTCTTTAGTCATGGTTCAGTTCGGACTAACTAAATGTTTGAGCTCAGTGGTAAAGGTCATTTTACCTCAATGATCACTCCATTTTGGACTTTTGGTTTGTGGCGAAGCCCTAGAAAAAAATTTATCGACACCATTTTCTTCTTATGAAGCTCATCTTCCTTACCAGGATGACTCTCTAAGCTCGGTGGGTTCTGCATTTTGTATTTTTCTTATGCTTTCATTTTTCTGAGAAAGGAAGTTTTGGGTATTTTCCTCCATTGTTGAAGTCTATAAGCTTGGTCCTTCTACATAAATCATCACATGTTTCTCTATGGCATCTTTATCATCATTATTTTAAGCAAGGTGGTCATGGCTTTGTGTTTCTATGATCTTCTGACTGTATATTGATCATCCTGAGCCTGGTAAGGTTTTCTCTATTTTTGAGATCTCTTCTTGGTGTTGTCTCTTGTCTACCATTATTGTTTTCTTCTGAGCTCGGTTAGTTTTTTTGAGTAATATTCAAGTTTGGCTTTATAGTTTTCTTCCTTCCTACGAAGCTATACGAGGATGTATTAGTAGACACCATTCTTGGCACTCAAGCTTAGGATTTGGCTTTAGAAACCTTGTTTGGAGTTCAATGCTTTGATTTGTATTTGCTATGTTGAAGTCCTTTGAGCTCGGGACTGTGTAACTGTCATACTACTTCTCAATGAATGGTAAGATTCTATCAAAGGAATGACAAATATCTGGAGGGAATCCGTGAGCACCAAAACCTTGCACTCAACCAAAAAATGATGTAGCTTCAAGATCAAAGAAAGAAATCATCCATGAGAGAAATGTGTGTGCATTGACGGAAAAAGGCTGAAAAATCCAAATTCTATTCCATTCCCCATGTGTTACTCAAGATGAAAGGGTGTACAAATAGTAGTGGGGTGAGTAACTCCTCCACAATTGTGGTCGTCAAGAAGTGGGAGTTACATTCCCAAAATAGTCGATCAAATGTAACTCCAATGATGGTCTATGACATGTGTAAGAGCCATAATGATACCCTAGGACACCTAAGCATGGTGAATCACCTATGTGGAGGTATTCCATGTATTTAAAATAAATACATGGAAAATAACCTACACCAACACCCCCCTAAAGCATAGCTTAGGTGGAGACATAGATAAAAACAAGGATAGAAGTGGGTCCTGGCAAGAAGCCTACTGAGGTACCTAGGTACAAGAAGCTCTTGAAAAGTGGAGTAAAAGGAGAAAACCCAGTGGTAAAAAAGTCCACCCCCCAAAAGAGAGACAAGTCCACTCCCTAATCTAAGAAAGATGCCAAGGATGGGTCCCGGCCATAGATGAGCCTGAAAAGGAACCCATGTACAAAGAGGCAATCTCTCAGAAAGAAGAAGAAGAGAGAAGAAGAGGGAGACAAGAGGAATGCAGAAGATGCCATGGAGTGATTTTAAGTCTGAAGCTCTAAGAATTCTCCTGAAAGAATGTCAATGATGAGATCCTCTGCCTCTGGACTGAAGAAGAGCCACGTACACCAAACTGTGTGCCTAACCTTAGGAAGGAGAGAAATGACGTGCTAGAATTCTGCCCACTCCACAAAGGAAATTGAAGGGAGCAACACGAAGAACTCTGAGTCTAGTGCACAGAAGTGTGACATAGGTCTAGCGAGTGAGTGCCAAGGAACTGAAGGTAATAGCATGTGCGTAGAACTGTCAGAGTATAAAAGAGGAACACCCATAGAAAGGATTTCCAAGTGATGTGAAGGGAACAAAAAATCCTCAACAATAGAAAAGGGATCCACAGCTAAGAATGGATCAATGAAGGTCTCTGGAAAAGTAGAAGTGGTAAGAGTCCCAGAATGGGCACTCCTAACAATGGAGATGATGAACTCCTATGAAACACCTATAGATGGATGAGGGACTTATAGAGCATCACAAGTAGACTCTACGAAAAGATGACTAAGGTCAGAAAGATACTTGTCCTAATGAGGGGGAACAATAAACAGAAGAGAGATGTCAAATAGGTATGAGTCATCCAATGAAGGTAGAGGAGTGAAAGGAGCCTCACACACTGGAAGTGGAAATGAGACAGGTGTAATGATGGTGTGAGGCTGAGTAGGAGATAACATGATATCTAATGAGATGTGGGGTGTGGCAACACTCTCTGGAATATAGAGAGAGAGAGGAGAAGAGTCCTCTATAGTATTCTCAACATCAGAAATGGGTGCACAATCCTCATCATCAGAAGTAGAATCAAGCAAGTCTATGTTAGTGGAACTATCATCACACAAAGAAGAGGAGAGAACTGAATCATCAGCAGCAACAATGGCGGCAGTATGTGAAGGGTCTCCATAAAGGGACTAAATAATGCTCCAGAAACGATGTGGTGGATTTGATTGTGCCACGTGAAACTAGAGAGAACAAGAGACATGCATCATCATGTGACCAAAGACATGGTCAAAAGTGTCAAGGAATTCCTCTAGATGACGATGATCAGTGGGTGCTGGAATTGGCCCAAGCAAGAAGGTTAAAAGACCCTCATGGGTGAAGTAACATTCAATGGAAGCATGCCAAGCTGAATAGGTCTCTCTCCAGGTGAGAAGTGGGGGAGGCTGTAAGGCAATCCTACAATGATAATGTCTAGAAAGATCACTCTCCATGATGCAAAAAATTCAAGATGTAAGGTGCACGAAAGCAAGACATTGGACTCAGTCGATAATGCGTCTGCGTGTGTAGGCCCAAAAGTACAAACAACCCCCCCAGAATGGGACACTTTATAAAATTAGTGTGTTTACAAAATTGGAAATGCCATCATGTAGTGTGTGAATAATCATGCAATTTTGACCAAGGAAGTGCTCAAAAATGAGCAGCGAGTCAATAGTTATGGCATAAATACAATTCTCGTAACTGGTGGAAAACGTCAATAGACACTGCAAACGCATTAAAAAAATTGCTCAAAACGAGTGCAAAGGGTATCATGTGACTACTCGTTGCAAATGGCATCAAATTTTAGGTAGGGTTTGTTTTGCTTACGAGGGGGGATTAGCCTCCTACCAACCCCGGACCTCACCCTCCATCTTTGACATGCGAATGAAGGACATAATAACAAGCAAAATACAACCTAAAACTTATTACAATGCCAATATAAATGTTTTTTAATCCTTAAAACATTAAAAACCAATTTGTTTTAACCTGCCAAACAAGACTGAAAGGTAAAGATGGGGCTGACGTTTTAAATGTGTTACATTGACCGAGTTGTATGGTGTTGATAGCAGCTTCCACGTTGATGCCAAGTGCTGGAGGCAGGCTGGTCGAGTTGGTTCTGCAAAGGATGCCATGTGTATAGGTCTGTGATCCAAAGAAGTGTTGTAGGTAAGTTTCATAAGGTAAGTAGGAGCACCCACGTGCCCAGAATGCATAAGGGAAACGTTTTGAGATGTTGTGTTGAGCAGCATGGAATTTGTTGAGTTCAACGTAGGTTGTTAGAGATGATTCCAAACCCACATTAACAGGTGCTAAGATGATTCCAACTGTAGGCAGCTAGAGTGAAATCCAAGTGGGAGAAGGATGAGGTGAGTTTCCATGTGCTAAAGCTTCCAAATGCAGGAAAAAAAATGTTGAATAAGATTCCAAATGCATGTAAAAAACTGTTGAACATGATTCCAAACGCATGCAAAAATGTTGAGTAGAGGAAGAATGATCCAGTCAGAGACACTATGCAAAGAATGGTGAGGATGTGGCATGGAATACACAAGGAAACCACAAGAACACGTTCAATAATGCAACGTAATAGCATGGGAGTCCAAACAACAACGTAGTAGTGGGTAGGAGAGAAAACCGACCGGATGGAGTGCAGTTTGTTGGAAGGAGGGGTCACCGTGGATTTTGAAACATGGCAGGGAGTAAAAACATGCCAAGGACTGCGCAAAGACTAAAAAACGTGGTTGTGGAAGGGACTGAAAAATGCAGGCAAATGAAACAACGTCTTTGCAGCAAAACCACTAGAGCCAGGAAGAGAAGGTTCCAAACATGTAAACCAAGGCAGTGCAGAGGGCCAGTATAAGGATGGCAGGTTGAGCAGAGGTCACGCAATGGAAAAAATGGCCACCCTTGAGAAGGGAATAAGATACGCTATAGAGAATCAAACCATATGATCCCGAATAGCAAGAAACAATGGCCACGTTCAGATTCCACACCAAAAAATGAACCAATGCAAGTCGAGTTGTTGAAAAAAGGTTGGCATCGAACTATTAACGAGGCACAACCCAAACCAACACACTTTTTTGACTCTTATTTTGCTAGAACCTGTACATGAAGCACCAGCAAAACACTGCATCCAACACACAAAACGAAGTATAAGAACCCCTTGAAAGAATGCAAGTAGAGCACAAAACAGAATGGGAACTTGCACAAGAAACTACAAGATGAAGAGTAGTAAGTAGCTATTGTGAGCAACATGATTCCAATCCTCGAGCTTTGATACCATGTCGGAGGAATGACAAAGATCTCGAGGGAATCTGTGACCACAAAAATGTTGCACTCAACCGCAAAATGATGTAGCTTCAAGATCAAAGCAAGAAATCAACCATGAGAGCAATGTGCGTGCATTGAGGGAAAAAGGTTGAAAAATCCAAACTCTATTCTATTCCCCATGTTTTTTCTCAGAGATGAAAGGGTGTACAAATAGTAGTGGGGTGTGTAACTACCCCCAAAAATTTAGCCATCAAGAAGTGGGACTTACATTCCCAGAATAGCCAGTCAAATGTAACTGCAATGACGCTCTATGACGTGTGTAAGAGCCATAATGACACCCTAGGACACCTAAGCATGGTGAATCACCTATGTGGAGGAATTCCATGTATATTAAAATAAATACATGGAAAATAACCTACACCAAAAAATTGAATCTCCTAAGCACACAACTGTTACTTCATATTTTCCATTTTGACTTCGAAATACTGATACTCATTTTTCCTTTGCATTTTCTATAATTTCTGGGATATCATTGGTCTCTGAGTATAAACATCATTCTCAGTTCATCTCTTTAGTTCTGAACTTGATGATCTCTTGAGGGTTTTCTCAACTTCCATTTAAATTATAAGTACTTGTTTCTTACTGTTATTTTAGTACCCTTTAATGGGTTTTTCGATTAGAACCAGGATCTGTACTTTTCCTTATATAATACAATTTGAAAATGATTGGTTTAAATGAGAGTGTTAACTCCTAAAAAACTTGAATATTTCTTCAACTCGGATGTGCATTTATTTTAATTCAACTCTTTTCTATCTGAGCTTGTATTCTGAGTACTAAATGGATATCCTTATTTGCTCGAAACTTACTAGATAGAATGTTTATTGATATGATTATTTGAAATCCTTCATTCCTTTTGATGTTGTAATATGTTCTTAAGGAATATAATGTTTTTGAAAATTTGACAACCACGTCACATTATCCTAACCTCTGCATTGTTTGGTTTGATTCTACCATTAATACCCATGGATTTTGTGCTCTCTTCCTTTTTGTGAAACCACTTTGAGCAAAAACAAGTAAGCATTCCTTTTCAAACACTTCTCTAACCATTCTTAAGAGAATCACTGAACTGGTACACTCTTTTATCGGGAAGATAATGAATTCTAAATGACTTACTGTAACATCTTGCTCGCTATATTTCGTTTGTGCATTCCTCAGAGACTTTCAATTCCACAACTGATCTCTTGATATTTACAGTCCCTTCCTCCTAATTAAAACAACTCTTAGTACATCTCTGATGCACTAGAGATTTCACTGTACTCAAAGGTTAGGAAAAAGAAGAGATTACCATTTAAAGTGGTTGAGCATTCTAAGATTGTGCCCTTTAATGTTTCCCAAAATATTCAGTAGAAATGCTATAGATGAATTATGCAATTGCCACTATCAATTGACGAATGATAGTGAGGTAACCAAATTGGAGGTTGTTCTCACTTAAATACTACATTTCCACATGTTGAAAATATGCTATGATATGTTTGACGTAAATGAGTGTTAAAATGTGCACATTATTACATGGTGAAGCCTTGTCAAATTGATACTTTATTTCCTTTTCTTTATGTGTTTTGTTCTCAATGTGTTATCCTAAACATGAGACTTTATTAATACAATTTACAGTCATGAATGTGTCACTTAATTGTGACATGTTGAGATGCATGATTTGAATGTTGTATCAACCCTAACATAATAACTGTTATCTTGATTAATGGCATGCTTGATGTAATTAGAATTGAATACTATAGCTTACATGATATTTAATAATACAATCATTTAAAGTGTGTATTCACAATGAAATAATGGGCATGATTAAAAGCATGCCAAAATGACAGACTAATTGAAATCACGAAGAGGGGTTAGTCAAAATAACTTAGCTCAGTCCTAAATCACTTTACGACCATGTCTGTTTCTGGAACTAGGAATCTGTGAGGGACTCTCCAGATTAACCCATAAAAAATATTCTTAAATTTTTTGATGAAGGTGTTCTACCTTACAGTTGTAAGGTTAGGAACATGTAATCCCTTAAATCCTGCAAGCCTCTCCTACTATCTTCTGTAATGGCTGTCTTTTCATGTCTATGATTCTTGAATGGGTTCATTATAACTTGTGAGTCACATTCTTCCTTCATACCAGTTTAGATCCACTTGTAACCCTATATTTCACACTTGTATATACAAAAAAATGTAGAAGCCTATGATAAATCTGCAATTAGTCGTTAGATATAATGACTACAATATGTAAATGCTTGAGTTAGATTAACCTTGGATGATAACTCTGTACTTGTGAGGCTCTGAGAAAACCGCTAGAAAATATTTAGGCTTGTTGGCAAACTCAATGTAGTTATCCTAGTGAATTTTTCCATTGAGTGTGTAATCTAGAACCTTCTTTTTGAGTGAGTAAATCTCATATGTTGCTTCTACATCTGATAGTAGGGCTATGTCTATTTTTATCCCATGAGATCCCTGTGCACGAGTCTAGGATTGTATAGAAAAAAAGATTTATGCCCTCCTATGTTATAATATGTAGCATGAAGAATTTACTTCTTGAATTCTTTTCAGCCTTACAATGCTTTCACTACATGAAGGTGGGTAGAGTGAACAAAGTGGAAGATGATGAGGCATCACCCGAAGGAGAAACCCGCAAGGCAATGATGGGTTCACTCATACTCCTTTCATTTTAAAATTCATGCGATATGTACCTCTTACTTCAGTCGAATGTACTTTACGGCATCCAGTTACATGCTCATGGCTTGTGTGGGAATATTTGAAATTCAAAGTGAATAAAACATTGAATTGTGACAATAGAGTTGTGTATTTCTTTCTGCATTTCTACTTTCTAATATGGATTGTATGATGAACTAAACAACCCAATAATATATAATTGAATGTCTTAATCATGAAGGAAAGATACTATTTTAAAGAATTGTAAAATCCAGTGGATGAACTCTAATTTCTGTAATCTGCAGTCATGATTGCTGCTCCAAAACCTAACACGTCATCTATTCTGTAATTCGATGTCTTCATCAACACAACACAAGTATCTTTTGGGGCTTTGTGCCTATCTTTTGTGTCAAGAAAGTATGAAATTGTAGACCTATGTGATTTGTTATGTTGTGTAATAGCCCCCCCCCCCTACAAATTTTTTGTAATCATTAATTAAATCAACAGTTTTATACAATTATTGTTTGAAAGAACCTCCCTTCAGCTTAGGTAAAGTTCACCAATAATATCCATCGTAACAAAGTTTCGAGTTGCCCACTAATTTTTCATAATTTAAGGATGAGTATATAAATTTTATTAATTTTCAAAGTGCACATATCATGAAAATGAAATATTTGTGTGCGCACCCATAACTTTGAGAAAAAAGTCTTTTTATTTTTATTTTTTGAAGTCTAAACGACACCGCAAGAGATCAAAATGGGTCACAACTACTCATGATAGGTTGGGAAAAACATTGATGACATAGGCAACAAGGAATCATACCACCCCATCACAAACAATTTACTATTAAGGACATCCAAACACAATACATAGTTACAGTTAAGGACATCCCACGATGTATAATATTTTAAGGTTATGTATTTTCAAAAATGTATTTCAAACTTGAATTTATGCTCTATAAGATTCATGTTTTGATTCGCACAATTCTTCTTATAAAGGTGAACTTCTTTCTATTATCCTAAAGACTAAAGAGCTTAAGACCAAGTTTTCAGCAAGAGGATCATCTATATTATGTCAATAACTTGATTAATTAGTTTTGATTAAAAAGAACATTTTCCATTTCTCACAAGGTTATTTATTCATACTCAAGCTACTGAATCTTTTTTCCTACCTCCATTATATAAGGTGACGAGTATAATCTACAGTTAAGATGAAAGTATCGTTTAGTTTTGTAACTACCACCTCTTTGTGCAAGGATCAAAATTTTAATAACAATTAAGAGAAGGTTACAAAGAACTTTGGAATAAGTTGGAGAGAAGAATATCAGATTGTATTCATCTCGAAGATCTCTTTAGTTATTAACCAGGATTTTATTAGGGCTAAGAATCTATCCAGAATGATTAAAGGTTTCACTTAGGCTTCACTTGATGACATTGACATAAGTATAAAAATTAAATTTTCAATGGGTGAGATAGGTTGAATGGTTTCTAATCAGTCTCCTCCTACTTATTATAACCTTATTATCTTCCAAAATCTAATCATTGGTTTTACCTTAAGATCGTTTAAGAATTCATCAAAAAGGATAATGTTCATTAGTTTAGCTAGGAGTAGTAAGGTATAAAAATTTTCTTTACAAAATATAGTTTCCTCTTTGATCACTTAATGACTCAAATGTTATCAAGTAGATCAAATCTATATATATATATATATATATATATATATATATATATATATATATAATGGATAATCCACCCATATTATTATGCTTAAAATTGCATTATTACTTTGTCCTGGAAGGGTTTACAACACAACATGTTATCTCAAGAGAAAATTTTACCATTACTCATTTGTGAAAACTATACATGGTTACCTCAACTCTTTCCAACACAACGCACAACCCAAAGGGACCAAAAAAATTCTATAGAACTATGACTAGGGAACAAAGAGAGTAACAACATTGATCAAGCAACACTATAATATTCTTAGAATTCCTATAATACATTAAAAACACTCGTAATAATACGGTAATGAAATTTTATATTTTTCCATGATAGTTAAAGCTAGTTTTAGTTTCAATTGTTTATGACAACATTTCTCCACAAAACATATTAATAAGACACTGCTCTTCTTCTAAAATTTCCATAGTACCCATCCTAGAGGTTTACAACATAATAAGCATTCAAAGAAAAGAACTTCATAAAAAAATTGAAGCTATTTTCTATAATTATTTCCCTCATCGATTCACAAAATCCATCTACAAAAAATTATCCACTTGATTTAGTTCATGAGAAATGACAAAGATAAGTCTACTCATAACAACAATAAGATAATATCTAACAATATCATAAAAGGAAATACATTCTATTTCAAGAATTGGATCGAAACTCTAAATACTAACAACTCCTTAAGTTATAATAAAATTTCCACCATGCCAATCTAAGAAGAAAGTCTTATACTTTAGTTATTGAAATTGTCTCAAAAGCAATGAAAGGTTAACCACCGAACAAGTAAAACCATAGGCCTAGAGAATCAAAATTAAAATGTCAAGTGTAAAAGAGTGTTTTGTTATACAAGTTAGCACTCTAAACATCCATCCAATTTTTGTAACATTAAGGATTTGCAAGCTTCCTCACAATTCTATAGATTCAGTTTAAATAAAATGGATAACACATTTCCATCAAAAGTTTCTTTTTAATGCAACCCTTGTTACCATAAATAAACCATTTTTTTTTTAAAAATGCATTTCCATGAATCACTAATGCCATTAACTGAACCAAAACTCCAATCATAAATCAACAATACATCTAACTATATATAAATACCCCCCATATGTACCTAATAAATTTAAAAATTATATCATAAGTCAACAAAATTTCAAAATACATATATCATATAATTGTAATTAAAAATATTATCAATTTCCAACAAAATTAGTAAGGTGCACAGTTATAAATACCACCAAAATTCATCACGTATTAGAATCAAGCCAAGGTAGTTCTGAAAATGAAAGAGTACTATAAAAAAATGCACACATGTAACTTTAAACCTCGATGACAAAAAAATTCATTGTGGTTCAAACATCATAAGGAATGGTCAATGTGCCCCTTAAGGAAAACCTTAACATGTTTGTCCTACTCCAATGATCATCAAGTGATTTGAGTAGATGTATAATAGCATAATGAAATCCTATAGTAATATCCATGATGTAAAATAACTAAATAACTGAGTACCAATGCCATGATACTCCTTTCATACTTAAAACAAACCACTGAAATAAACCACCCAAAAACTTTAGCAAACCTATGGGATAGTTTGCAGGAAAGATTTATTTAGTCCAAGAAATGAGAACATGGAGGTCTACAAGACCTCGACAACCACACCACTCCATGGTTGGAAAATACCAAAGAAACAACTAACATTACGCGATTTGTTGTCATAATCCAAAAGGGTGATTAAGTGTATATAAAACTAGAGTCAACCTAGATCATGTTTCATCTAGTGGATGTTTGCTAAAGAAAGGTTGTCATAAGCCCCATGAATTGTACTCAACATACCATAAATGAGATGTAAAACTACACTGGACTTGATTCCACTGATCCATTTTATTTAAGGAAAAATAGAGAAGGGGGAGAGGTTTATAAACTAGATGAAAAAAAAAAATCACACACCCGGAAGAGGCATTATCTGATAAGGTAACTAATTCAATAACCATATCTAAAAGTTAACAGAAATAGGAGCAACTCGATTGTAGAAAAATAAAATTAAATCTACTGATAATATTTTTGTATAAAAATCAAGAGGTTTAAATTTATAGCAGGCTTGCTTTTACAACAGACAACACTAGTTATAAACAACATGATAAACTTGATACTCAATAAAATAGATGTAGATAAAAATGGTATAAGATTGATCACTCAAACATGAAAATGCAACAGCGAGAGAGATGAGGAAAACATCTATGTTGTCCAATTTAACACTTATAACTATTTTAGCTAAAACAAGAAGACTACAAGAGGAAGGAGAGATTTCTTAGCAAGCTGTCTAAACACACAAACTCAAAAACACTAGAGGCAAACCAATTTCATAGAATATCCCTAGTTCATGATATTTTTAAATTTTAGCAATTATAGCAATGGTAGGGTTATCTTTCTTGATTCCCTAGCTTCAACAAGTCGCTGAAACACATCACAGGCCTATGGAAGCACTCCTCAAGTAAAATTTCACTGTCATCAAGCTTGTTGGATGCCTGCTCCCCTATTTCAGGATCCTGATTCGACACAGGCTAGCCGTGGTAAGATCCATGCAGGTGGATTTACACTAGTGACTAGAAAAATATACATGTCTAAGAAGGAGAACCAACTCTCAAAAATGAATAACATGGACCTTAAAATCCCTATGGCCATCGTCATTCAAACACAGAAGGAAAAAATTTGATAGAGTGAGGTTCAGATCCTACATAAATAAAGGTGGAAGAGAAAGAGCAAACAAATAAGAGAGCGTGGAGCACATCAATGGATAAGATGACAACTCAATCCCTATGGTGCACCTATCTCAAATGGCTAAACATAGAAAAAAAGAATGCATAGGGAGGAATTAATTAATTTATCACCATCAAATTGAAACTTACTACCATAACCTAGAGAGCTTGAAAAGGACCGTAAATGTCAACCATGGAGGGAAAATGAAAACCATCAACACAAGTCGTAGAGCAACATTTAATGACAGGTAAATAAAAAACACAAAATATCTGACCAAATCAAGCTGCACAAAGATCATTCTTAGATTAAATTAAAGGAATGGATAAAAGCTTAAGGAAAAATAAGGAATAGAGAACTGTTGTGTTATGTGAAGGAGATAAAGAACCATTTCAACTAAGTTTTAAAAATTAAACACTTACCTTTAGAAATCCCTCTCATTTCTATAGCATGGAAAGATGATGGAGGTCGAGTTTCAAATTCAATGCATAAAACTCTATCTTCGAAGAAGAGGTCAATTTTTGGCGTATTCAACCACCAAAATGCTAGAACAGGTCGAAATAGCAGCTTGAACAGGTATGGAAATCCAACGAAGCATAAAAGGAAAACTTATTTGTTTTATCAACTATAGACACATGTTCCTCAGGGCCACAAATGCAAAATGTTGAAGTGTATACACGAGGCAAGAAAAAATACTTGACAAAATGCCTCAAAGAGATGGGTTCTCAAGGAAACTAGCCATGATTGTAGGAAATGTGCAAATGAAAAAATTCAACACAACTTTTCTCAGTTCTCTCTTGCCAGGAAATGCGTAGCCAATATCAGGATGGACTTTTGTAGCTTGCAAAAAGTAGCCAGGGTGGAATAGAAGGGGGATAGAGATTGAAAAGCATGCAGCTAGATGCAAAAGGAATATGCATCCAACCAAAGAGAAGACAAATGAGAGTAGGAAGAGTAAACAAATAAACTAGTAAGTGGCCAATAGGGGAAAGGTATACGGAGAGGAGAAAATTTAATTACATTTAACTAAACTGGCAAGAGTTCAACCACTCCCACCCACCAATAGGGATAAGCTTCTCCCCCATACCAAACCAAGTAGGATAAATTTCCATAAAGGATAGCAAGACGGTGGGGGAAACTAGTGGTTGAAGTCTTCAATTGAATACTAAACATGAACATCATTTCCTAAATAATGGCACCACCAAAAAACTCTCTCTCTCTCTCCTTCCACGTAAGACAAAATTAGACCTAAGGAGGAAGATTAACACCAAAAGTGGGCATCATAAATATACTTTTTCATCTTCTAACTAGCCTTGTAGATGTTAAAAGTTCTTCTTATATTAAACCCTTACATGACTATAGATTGTTGTGGGTATATATTTTAACTTGAATCAATATTGTTTTTTTTTGTAGGTACAATCAATAGTTAGTTGTTTATATTACTTCAAGTGTAGTGGTTGTAGACACCTAAAATCCACTTACGTAGGCTTTAATGCTAAGATTGCACTAATTATCCTCTTTCTTGTCATTTATGTGATAATTAGTGTTTTTCCATTAATTAGCTAACATTCCTCTTCATATTCGTTAATTAATGGCATTTTCTTAATTAATTAGCCTTCGTATCATTAAGGATGTCGATTAACGACCTTTCATTAATTAATATAAGATTTTACTTGGATTAATTAATTACACTTGCAACTCTAAATAAATAAATCACCATTTATTGGATCAAATTCATCTCTTACATCTTTCAAATCATACTAATTTTCCTCTAATTATCTTCTATAAGCTTACCTCTACCTATCAATTAATCACCTTTGATTAATTATAACATTCCCCAACTCCCATGACTTACTAATGACAAATTAACCTATTCTAAATCAAGATTACCTTTTATAAAGCAACCTCATCCCACATTCATCAATTTTCTAGCCTTGGCTCTTCAGGCAAGCTATGTAAAACACCCTCCTTCTACTTTTATTTTTGCCCCATTCTTCGAATAGTGAAAACTATAAGAATTTTGATCTTGATCCATTCTCCATTGTTGGAAATAGCTTATCCATATTGCATCCTTTCACTGAAAATTGAGTAATATGGGAAGATCCAAAATGGCATTGTATCCATTCTTGGTGAGATTCCATTCTCAATGTTTGAGATCAAAAAAAAATCCACTTTTATTTCTTATGTTCTTCACAGGTTCATAGTTTAAGTTAGAAATCATAGATAGTAGGAAATAACTTAGCATGTAGTCTCATTTATGCATTGAAGAAGTGTTTCCTTTAAGCTCTTATCTTGATGTTTCATTGTTAAAGTAGCATTTTCTTTTGAAGCTATGTAGATATTAGTTTTAATGTATAGTTTACTTAATTATAAATGAGCACATTGGTTGCGTTCATTTAACAAATTACTTAATGATCTTTCGAACTTAATGTCCACAAGCTTATGAAAAAACATAGTATTTGGATCTTTACGCTCTCACAGTTTTCACAAAAGAAAGTGAGATATTATTATGATTTTATTAGTCACTGTGATTTAACAAATATATTCAACCTTGTTTGAGCTTAGCAGCGAATGTATTTGAAGAATATAATATGTCGAGATAAAGAGTGACTATCATTTAACAAGCTAAATAAAGAAATATTGATTATAGTTTTCACTAGTATCTCCAATTTTAATACCGTAATGAACTTCCTCCTATTTTGGGATAGTAGTTTGGGATTGAAGTGAATTTTTTTGCCTATTTTTTCAATTTTTTAGTACTGACAAAAAAGTGTGACTAACGTCGTGAATGTTAGAAGTTATTATTATTGAAAGGATTGAAATATTTGTTAATTACTACAAAATTCATTTTATGTTGTACTTATAATATGTTGTTGTTTGAATCAAAAAATATTGAACATGTTTCTAAAATAGTCTGGTGTGTTTTGAAGATCCTAAATCAATTGTTTTCACAAAAATGCTTTCCTTACACACATTGATGGAGATCAATGACTACAATTATTAAGTATAACACATGACATATCAGATATTAAACCAAACATATTCATTGTCAAATCATTCGTTGTCTTGCAAAGGATTTCTGGAGGAAAAATTAGAGTAAGGATTTATACCCCAAGGTCAACAACATGAAGACTACTAAAATGCCCCATCCCTCACTCTCTCTTTTTTCTTCTTCAACGACTATGTTGCCAAGTTTTTAACGTTGTTGTGCTCCTACTGATCCTTGCTGACTTCACCTTTTCGATTACCCTGTTAAGGAAAAATATCTTTCTTGAATTCAATAGGTGGCGAGTTGCGTGCTTTGGGATGGAAGCTCCATGGCGTTATTTGAAATCTGTGTGTTTTGTTTGTGTGCTTAGGGGGGGGCTAGAGTTTGAAAATGTATTTGTCTGCCATGGTCGATCTAGGCGTAGGAAGCGAGAGAGTTTGGAGATTCAGGCTAATAATGTGAAAATAATTTGGTTGCGTCAAACAAAATAAATAAATAACTACATGTCTTAGACCCAATAAACAATTGTAGGTAAAATCATAAGTTTATATGTCACTTAATTCAATGAAAATATACACTTATAATTTAATATAAAATAAAATAAAACTAATATGAAGGCTAGGGAAAAAATCTCTAAAATGTTTGCTATTAGGGTTTTGTCTTTTAGGCATTTGGAAATGGGGCGAATTTGGGGGGGCGGTGGTAGAGTAGATCTAAACCAGATGTCATCTCATGGAGTGCAATGGTGTTTTGTGGCCTCCTCCCAACTGCTCCAAACTACTTACGTGGACTTCCATAAAAGCATAATGGAGGGAGGATTTATGTCAGTTGTTGTAGTCGCAAATACTTGGGGGTCGTTGTTTCAATGTTGACCAAATGAAAGAACATGACAGCTTCTCATGGAATGGGATTGCAGCCAGATCCTCCCAGCCTGTGTCAAAAAACATGTTTTAGAACCTGCGTGGGCCTTTGGACAGAGCATAAGAGATAGATGGACTTTGTCAGATGTTGTAGTTGCCAATGCTCTATGCACGCTGTTACATCATTTGACCAAATGAAAAAAATGGGACAGCAACTCTCTGGAAATGCATTTTCTTTGCAGTTTACAGAAGACATGGGTTTTCCCTCTTAAGGCAGTCACGCTGTTTCACCATACAACAAACAATTTTCCAATCTGATTAGAGTTTATTTGTTGCATGCGTTGGAATATGGTATGTTTGGCATGCACATCAACCTATTTTATCAGGGCATTGTGGGATGGGTGAATGGATTTAGATTTGAAATAGGGGCAGAGATGTATGTCACAGATGTTGTGGGAAATACATATACAAAATGTGAAATCCTATGAACTGTTTGAAAGAATGCCTCAAAGAGATGTGGTCTTATGGAACATACCCTGACCATGTAAGCTTCATTTTTGTCAAATTAATTAGCATTTAGCCAAGCAGGTTCAGTGCATGAGGGTTGTAAATACTTCGATGGTATGAGTGCCTCTTGTAGAATCTTGCCAAGAATTATTGCCTCACCTCTTCCAAGTCCAATCTTTTGGACTATTTTGTTAGAACCACTAATTAGTGCTTCCTATGCATTGTATTTGAAAGTTGTTCCTCAGAGTATTTGTATGCACAAAAATAGATTTTGTTGAAAAGGCATGTGATCTGTTTGGCATAGAAAATGTGGTCTCTTGGATCAGGATGACTACTTGAAAACACAAGATGGTTATTTTTTATGAGACATGGGTGCACAACGAATGTCTTGGTTTGCACGTGACTACCTGGCATCATGTGGCAATAATGGTGGTCTCGACGGATCGCGAGTGTACATCGCTTGGAGTCCCTTGTACCGTTTCTCTCATCGTTTCCAAGCATGGTTCATCTTCCTTGACCTCTCATAATTCTTGTGTTTAGTTCTCCTTTGCAACTTAATAAAATTTTAAAATATTAGGATTTTAATACAGTTAAATGTTTTCTTTAACTCATTGCAAAAATAATGTAATGTCGTGTCGAAAAGCTCATGAGGTCAAAATAACCTGTTTGCATTAAAACATGAACTGCCACCCTCATTTTGAGGTGATGTAGAAAACTTATTATCCAACCAAATCACTACAACATTGTTTTATCGACCTAGATGAAACTTGACTTTCCAGAAATAATGTTGACCAATTCTCCCCTTTAAAAAAAAGAAAGAAGAAGTTAATTTTTTTTGCATTTTTCAGAGACTCATTAAGTACCCTTCGTAACTCTGGAAATGAGATGTGAAGTTTCATTCGTGTACCTTGGTATACAAGGAGTCACCTTGACCTTTGGTTTGACCCCGAAAGAAAACATATGACATCCTTTTCACGCTCTTATAAGAGCCTTGTTACACTGGTTTACAACAGTAGAAAGCTGTTAAATCTAGAAAGTTGGCTTTTATTTTGAAATCGCCATTTGAAACCTGGATGGAGAAATTACTTCCCGTCTTCGCAAACCTCTAGTGTTTATACTAGAAAATTACATGGAACATTCCAGTATAGGAAAGAGCACGTTTTGGGATAGTTTTGCGAAGAAATTCTTTAGGCCTCTGGTCACAGTTTGATGAGGTCAAACAGTACCAATTTCATCTTATCGCTCCAAAAAACTTGTTGCCCGTTTGAAAATGGTTTTCTAGTTCTCAGTCTTCTCAACTCTGATGAATTCTCCTTATATAGGGGAACTAGTAGGAGATGTCTCGTTGCATGGTCCTCCATTGAACCTCATTTATGGACATGGTTTTCTGGGCCCTCGAGCTAACTTTTTTCATTTTACAACTAGGTGAACTATGATTAGTAGCCTGGGAAAATTAGCTGCCAAACGTAAACCGTTCGCACTTTTTTTTCAATTACGTCAGTTACTATGAACTCTTGGTATATCTGGGGACACGTAGAAAGTTAATTGTGGTGTGTGTTCTCATCAGAAGATAACTTTTGGAAGTAGTTTCTTAGCCTCTGAGCACATTTTGATCGTTTGTAGCTAGTGAGAAAATGTAAAAATAGAAAGCTGCGAGACCCTCGTAGGGTTGCCAAATCACCCTAGAAAATTTTAACACATATAAATAACTATTTCAAACACTATAATGTAACTTGTTGTGTGCATTAGAACTTTTTGTGAAATGGTGTTTTCTATCTCCGCCCTTCTCTTTCTCTCTCCTGGGTTGACAAAAAAAAACAAAATGAAATGTTATGAATACATGTTTCTAAACCTTTTTTTTTCGATTGCAAATTGTAATAATTATCAGATGTAAATGGGAAATTGAAAAAATGATAACTATGTTAGATTAGGGTGGATGCCATGTCAGCGATTTATTGCTGATATCTTGCTCGCGTGGTTTTTACAGGATGAAAGAATGATGACGTAAAGGCGTTGAGTAATTCATTGTTTATTTTTGGTATTATATTGAAAGACTAATTGTTGAAAATGGTAGTATGTAAAAGTCACCAGATTAATAAGTGCTTGAGAAATTGGTATTTCTTTCATGGATTTTATTTTGATCCCAAAATTTTGTTATGGTAAAAGTGGAATATAATTGTCAAAAGGAATTGAAATTTATATCTTGTAGTGAACTTTCATTGTGCTATTATTAGTTTAGTAATTGGTGTTGTGTTTTTTACCTTGAAAATGTAATAAAGGAACCTAACCAAAACAGTCAACCTTAGTTCAAAATTTGTATATAACTAACCTAGCTATGTTGACCCCTTAGTGTAGAAAATTGTGACCTTAAAACGAACCTTTAAACTCGATGGAACATCCTAGTTTAGGCGAATAAGATCCCAAGAAAAGGGGTTTATCATCTTAGTAGGTACGTTTAGTGACATCGACATAAACCATACATATAGGAGCAACACAGCCAACTTGATCTGGAGTAAGTAGAGCTAACGCTTCCTTCGTGTTCTAGTAGACTTCCTTGCCTTTCGAGGATAGATTTAGAATTAAATTTTCTGCATCGAATGAATTTCTTGTGGGATCCAGATGACATCATGGAGCTAGTGAAATAGTGGTTCTATCACTTAAAACTTTGCTAATGAATAGATCCTCTTAGCTATAGGTGCTATCTTTGGCTAGTGATAATACAATGCTTTGATCTTTTACGGAGGGTTATAGGGTGTATATGTTTCGAACCTGAATCTAGTCTATAAGAGAGCATAAATCCCTAAGTGAAAATTGGAATTAAACTAAACCCTAGTTGATTAGGATGTTAACTTGTGGGTAGAAAACTATAATTTAACTCCTTGCCTATGAAATTGATTTGAAAGATGTTGATTCTAGAGAACCTTAGAAACTGAAAATCTTGTCCCTTAATCCCTTGTTATGTCATTTTATGGCATTAAGGAATAAATAATATTTCTTATGTGGAATCGTGCAATGTAGAGACATGGAATATTTGTGAACGTAGGTCACTTGTGGTTCATGTGTACTATATATTGCTTCTAGCCATGTACTTCCTTAAGATGCCAAACGAATGCTTTCATAACTCTTTTGTTATAAAACGATGGTTATAATGCGACCATATTGTGATGTAAGAGTAAATTATAGAAGAGAAAAAAACATAGATTTGAGGTTAGGGATTACTGCCACTCTTGGAGTCTGTATAACTCAATTAAATTTCTTTCCGTGTTTTTTAAAAAAAAAATAGGTATTGCCTTGGTGTGACCAAACTCTGGGAAAACAAGAGATATATAAATATAAATGGAAGTCAATAAGTGATTAAAATTTATTAACTATGGTAGCGAAAATAACTATTCCATGATCGAAGGATGTTCTTGGGGAAAAATCTATCTCGAATCTATGTCTTCCGTAATCCAAGATTTCATTCTTGATATCATGTAAATTCACGTGTGTAGCAAGGGTAAAACTTTAAACATTAAATAAATGTTTGAGAAGCCTATTCTTAACATAAGAACAAGATAATTAAGTACGGTATATGTGATTAGAATTGTGCCAAATAAGCAAGGAAGTTATGGAAATATTTGTGATGCATAAAGGAAGTCAACCTAAATTGGTCGAACTATAAATTAAATGTGGAATGAATTTAAGATTTTGTAGATGGAAAAAGGAGAAAACTGTCCTTGCACAATAATGTTCTTAAAATGTTAATTGTAACTAAAATACAATTAAAGGAAATGAGTATATAGTGGGTTCGCCGTATCCTTGAAGTCATGTTTCTTGTGGTTGGGTCATTGCTAGTATTCGTTCGTATGGAAAAGTGTGGCATCGACATGCCTATGTTGTTTTCATGTGTCTATGTGAGTCGCCATGACTTATGTGATTGTCGTATGCGAGTTGAGTTTCTATACTTGAAGCCCATGTTCTGTTGTGTGTAGTGAGCAATGTAAGTCAAAAAAAAAAAATTCTTGGTATTTTACTGTTGTACATTGTGTGTGCAAAATGTGGGCACGACATAAACTCAATAATGCCCAAAGCCACTTATATAGCCTAGCAACCACTGTCATTAATGAATTATTGATTTTCTCAAGCTAAGTGAACCTAATTCTGTAGAAACTAGCTAATCCCCTAGGGTTTCATTCGATGGATTATGTAAATGGTAACTCAGGATCTATGAAGTTGGAAACATGACAAACAGGTTTTAATTAGTGGCCACTAGGATAGATCTAAATCTGTTATTACAAGACAATTAGTAATAGACTGCACCTATTCAATGGTTGCTAGCTTTAGAGTCAAAGGTCCATTACGAATTCAAAATTGGTGTTCGATTGTGGCTGCGAATAAAATAGTAAGAAGGTTCTAAGATTAGCGATTCAGCAGTTAATATTTTTCCTTTATCCCTCCTATACATTTACTTCATTTGATATTTCCAAGACATATGTATTAAAAAGTACAAAAAATATGAGAAGATTTTGAGCATGTGACAAATATTAATGAGCTTGCTATTTTATAGAAAAAAATACGTGAATCCCAACACAAATGATGGATGTAATGCCTGGAAGCGGTCATTGGGTATCAACATTATTATTTCAAATCATATCACTTGGTTTATGGAAGTTCTAACATGATATTGCTGGAATTAAGTGTAGCAGACTCTGGAATGTTGTCTATATTATTTTAAAAAAAGGGGTTACCCAGAAAGTTGTGGATTTAGAATGATTTATTATAATAGAATTCATGGCCAGCTAATATATTTGGTATTTGAGTTATCACAGAAGGTTCTTATTTTACTTGTGAGTTCTTTGAATATTGGGAATATATGAAGAGTTTCGAAAGTTCGCAATTTCTTAGTTTAAATAAGACTTGGAATTACTTGAGGCTCTTTTATTGATTAATTTAATTACATTGCCTAAGACAAGACAAGACAAGTTTTTTGGTATTCCTAAGACATATATATTTAGGTATGGGTTGTTAAGAAACCATCCTGAGAACCACGTAATCCAACAAGTAATTTGCATTAGTTATGCTCTTTAAATTGGCCACTATATTCAAATATTAGTGATTAGATGCTTGAAGCCTATCATAACATATTTGAATGATCTAACATGATTGACCCATGTCTAGGAGATCTCTAAGATTGAATATTATTACATTGGAAATTTGGACCTTGCATGGACGTAAAGGTAAAAGAAATTGAGATTACTTGACCAACTGAGAACTATTGAGATAGTATAGTCTTTCATTGACCACATAGACAATTGGTCAAAGGAATTATTTTAAGCTTGAACTAAGCTAATGGGGATTTGTAGGGTATTTATTAGATTGACTAAAATAATCCTTCCTAAAAACTAGATTAGTCACTAATATGTGATGACATGTAATAAATATGATAGTTGATATTGGAATTATGGAGTATCTAATATGACACATATTCCAAGACATAGATATAATAGGTTAATCCATTATCAGTTGAATACACCTGTTCCAAAATGACACAAACCTTTATAGCCTTTCTGGCCACTAAGGTTCAACATGAGTCTCAGGATCGCTATCAACATGATATTTTAATCCTAACATGATATCTGAAGCCATCATATGTCACTAATTTTAGATAGATTATTACATTGCGTTGGTGTAAACATAACAAAGGAATTGTGATTATAATGGCCCCCTATGATATTTTTTGTGTTTCATACAAGAAAATTAATAACGATTTACTTAAAAAATGAGCTAAGGATCCATTATTATTTTTAGATTTTCCAAAACGATATTCTAATACTAGCGTCCGCTAAACTAGATGTTTGCTACATTGCTTTGATATTCAAAGACAAGACAAGAGAAGAAAACAAACATTCCAAGACACAATAAATATTAATAATTGTACAGATGAATACATGTATTTTCCTGACAATTTGAATAAAATACAATGCTTAGCTATAACTAATTTTCATGGATGTGCTTAGATATTACCTGATATTCTTGATGGGGGCTCTATGGTTGAGTGAATTGATTGACTTGGTTCTAGCACTATTTTCTTCCCCTTGCAAGGTATATGGAAATTATTTGGTGATGCTTTTGGGGAGATATATGGAGTTGTATTTTGTTACTTTTGGAGATATCTGGAGTTGTTTCGTGATGCCTTGTGATGTGTGGAGTTGGTATAGTGAGTTATGTGTACTCTTGTGAGTCTAGTTAGACTTTGTTATGATTGATGGCTTGACTCTCCCCTTGGTTGGTATGGACTATTGGATATTGGATTAGAACTATGTTGTTACAATCATGGATTGTTTTGGGTCATGTGATACCCGTTGTATATGTATTAGCGTGTTGACCAAGTTTGTCAGTCATATGTGTGTACTAGATATATGCGTTGGATGTAATTGTTGAAAATTATTTGCTATGTGGTCTACTTGTTGGCATTCCATGGTTGGTGAAACCCTTGTGATGTGATACTGTCGTGAAAGTATGTAAAAGTATGCATGTGAAAAATTTTAGTGTTGTGTATGACCCCGGTAGGGTGGTGTGGTGTTGTAGTTCATGATGGGAACCCACATGAATGAATAAACTAAAATTCTACAAAAATGAAATTCTAAAAGACTTGAATCAAGCATAATGTTAATAGAAAAAGATTAATGAAATAACGAATAAGAGGGAACTACCAATCTTCACAAAACCTTGAAAGTTAAAATTTCTTGTAAATGTCCTAGGGCCACCCTATAACCATGATTTTTGATCTGAAAACTTAACCTTAGAGAGTACCTTCGCCACATTCGTCCTTGGTTCCGTAGCTTTTCCCCACCTTCATTGTATGTTGCATCGAGGACGATGCTTTCTTAAGGGGAGGAGAATGTAATGCCCCATCCCTCGTTCTCTTTTTTTTCTTCTTCGATGACCATGTTGCCAAGCGTTTAACATTGTTGTGCTCCTGCTGATCCTTACGGGCTTCGCCTTTTCGATTAACCTGTTAAGGAAAAATCTCTTTCTCGAATTCAATAGGTTGCCAGTTGCGTGCTTAGGGATTGAAAGCTCAATGCCATTATTTGAAATCTGTGTGTTTTTTTTTCATGCTTAGGGGGCCAGGGTTTGAAAATGTATGTATTTTTCTGCCGTGGTCGAGCTAGGAGCAGGAAGTGAGAGAGTTTGGAGATTCAGGCTAATAATGTGAAAATAATTTGGTTACGTCAAACAAAAATAAATAAATAAATAACTACATGTCTTAGACCCAATAAAAAAATGTAGGAAAAGAATAATTTTATATGTCACTTAATTCAATGAAAATATACATTTAGAATTTAATATAAAATAAAATAAAACAAAAATGGAGGGCAAAAAACAAAAGGCTCTAAAAAAATTGTAGTTAGGGTTTTTGTCACATTTTGTTTTTTTTAAGGGGCGAATTTGGAGGGGGCGACAGAGAAAAAACAATCTTCTCATGATGTACCAGGGTTATTGTGACCTCCTCCCAACCTCCTAGCCTACGTCATCATCCTCCCAACATGTACCAAGCTCAAATGTTACCCCCCCCCCCCCCCTAACTTGCATGTGGTGTTCTCCTTTCTACTTGTGTGGTCCCTTGAGCCACCTGAGACACCTTTGGGTAGATTCATTTTATCCTCATACTAAGATGGATGTCTTTATCCTACTCTGGTAGACCTGTATTCAAATATGGAAGCAGTCACAAGGCGTATGGACTGTGCAACAAAATGCCTGCAAAAAACATGGTTGAGTGGATATGTTTGCTTGGTGTTTGAGGGAGCACATGAGAATATGCAAAATGTGGAAACATCTGAACTATTCAACAATGCCTAAAAGAAACCTGATTTGTGGACTATAATGATGGAAAGATGTGCAAAAAAAATTTATTTGTTGAAAAAGCCTTGGAAGATTTCAAGCAAATGCATTTGGTACGTGTTTAGCTAGACTCCACAACCTTTTTTTTCCAGTATCCTCCCAGATCACGTCCAGACCTGCGTGGGCTTCCATCAAAGCATAAAATATTGATAGACTTTGTCAAATGTTGTAGTTTAACCAATGCTCTGTGCACATTGTTACCATGTTTGACCAAATGAAAAAATGGGACAGTAGCTCTCTGGAAATGCATTTTTTTAGTAGCATACAGGAGACATGGTTGTCCTCGCGGGACAGTCACACGTTTTGGCCTATGCAACAAACAGGTCTCCAACCTGATAGTTTTCATTTCCTAGCATACTCTAGCCTAGTGTTAAAATAAGAGCTTTGATATAGGAAAGGACAAGACGTATGGCATATTTTTGGAGTTGCAAGTGTTATGATATATAGGTGGGCTGGAGGGACAACGTTGGTTGCTCTATATGCCGAGATGGGTTGTTTAGAAGGCCTTTGATCCTCCCTAGCCAATCCAACAACAAAGTTTCCAATCTGATTAGATTTTATTGTTACACACATTGGAATAATCATAATGTTTGGCCTGCACATCAACCTATTTTTATCAAGGCATAAAAACAAGATGTTTTTGTTTGAAAAAGTTTGAACTTTTTTCACGCTCTGCCAGTTGGATGACACGTGTCAAGCTCTGATTCTTCCGGGTTCATCCTTTGAAAATTCCTTTCGGGCCCTTCCTTAATTTCTTGCCACTTGGACACGTGGCACTATTTTATTGGCTCATGCCTGAGGGGCGCACTTTGTCCTTTGGTATGGTTAGATTAGGATTAGATTAGCTTTCCTGCACTAGAATAGCTTGTGGCAGGTAGTCTAGGAAGAGGAACCAGCCTTCTCTGGAGAATCCTTTCTCATTTTTTACAAGGCCCAAACTTGGAGAAAGGATTCCATGTTGTGCAATCACACTGGATGCTAGCATGATCAAACTAGAAATCTGATCACATCCAGGGTGCTGTGATTTTGTACTAACAGTTTTTGTCCCACCGGGCATGCCAAAGAAACTTTTAGTGTAAAAATCATCAAGCACCCCTGGATTTTGATCAGATTTCTAGTTTGATCATGCTAGCATCCAGTGTCATTGCACAACATGGAATCCTTTCTCCAAGTGTGGGACTTGTAAAAATGAGAAAGGATTCTCCAGAGAAGGCTGGTTCCTCTTCCTAGACTACTTCCCACAAGCCATTCTAGTGCAGGCAAGATAATCTAATCCTAATCTACCACCATGCTAAGGAGACAGAGAGAGAGAGAGAGAGAAAAAAGGGAAAATAGAGCCTACACTAAAATGGTGATACACCAGAGAAGGAAGATGTTGAACATCTATCAAAACTGTCGTGGAACAAGGAGAGGTGAGTAATGGTAAGGATGGATAGATACATCATAGGCCCAAGGATAGATTTCACATGGAAAATGTCCCAAAACTCCATGAACACATCTCCAAACCTGCAATGAACATTCAAACGTGCACAAATACCTGCAATGAGGAGAGGCAGAGAAGAAAACAAGTGAAAAACGAGCAAGGATGGACATATGCATCAAAACACGTTTTTGTTGCTTCATAAGTTTGCACAGAACATCAATTTAATGGTAAAAGGCAAAAAAAATCCTTTACAGAGAAGGGGAGGAGGTTTGAACTCCATTTACAACCCTAGAGAAGAAAAGAAGGGAGCGGCAGAGCTGAAAAGATGAACCACTTTTAAAATGAAGCCCCTCCTTACAATTTATAGGAAGAATGAGAGAGGGAAGAGAGAGGAAATTCGAATCTACCCCAAACCCTAACCACCTCTAGGTTGCCTTTAATTTATCTCATTATGGTGGTGGGTGAGAACCTGTAGTAGACACCAAATTCGTGTCTCACGACCCCTTGTGACCCGCATCCCATTTCGCAACCTAACCTCATTACCTAAACTTACACAATTATTTATTAACTACCTTGTAATTGATAAATCCACTCACCTTACCTGCCACCTCACTTTGCCACCTCATCATGACCTAGCCCTAACCCTAAACTAACCTAATTAAGACCCATGACTTGGTCTAGACTCACATCCATAACTAATGCCTCCTTACTCGCACCCAAAGCCGACCTTCTAGCCACCTGACCAAGCCCGCAACTGATCTCTCGGGAGAAAAGCAGGGAAGGTGGGCTATTTTACTAAAAATAGCCTACTTTTTCCTAACCGATGCCGGTTCCTACTCGACCGCCGTCGGTTACGCAACCGCCATCGGTTCCCTGTAAATGGGCTTCCCAAAACAAAACAACGGATCAGAATTTTTCATTTTTTGAAGATCAGTCGAAGGATTTTGAATCAAAGCAGAGTCCAGAACTTCACTTGACCAAGCAGAGACGAGTAAAGAAACCAGAAGAGTTGGCAGCAAAGGAGATCAACTTGCACCTTCAAAAAAACCAGTAAGTTATATCTTGCATGTCCTCCATTATAACATTTCTTGTGCTTTTGGAATTGTAATCTTCCCAAATCCTTTCCTGAACCCATTATCTAACGTACCATTGCCTCTAACCATCATTCCTTAGCTTCTAACCATCCATTCCTAATACTATCCAAAAAAAACAAACAGCCATTACAAACACCACAACCAGCCCAGAAGATCCTAGAACCAACCGGTATCGGTTATCAGTGACCGCCATCGGTTATAGATAACCGGCATCGGTTCCTTTGATCAAAACCAAGAAAAACAGCCTTTTCCCTACCCAGTTCAACGAAACAATTTAATTGGTACTCTACAGTATTTTGTGTTAATTCATATTAGCAGGGGAACTGACCACCTTCGAAAGGAAGTTTCATACTTCCTGGGCCCAAGGCAGTTCCCTCATTTATTGTCTAATCAAAATCTTGTGGTCTTGTGTTCTTATTTGCAGGTAGTCCTTCCAAGACAAAAAGGAGTTCTTCGCAGTCAGCCTGATCTTTCTCTACGGTACGCGCACACCATCTCGACATTTAACAGGTATTCCTCCTAACCCTAACCTTATCTGTTTCTATAAAAGGAATGAAGGATAAGCAACTCTTTCCCCGAGTGAAACATTTTGGCACGCCCGGTGGGACCCATTTTGGGTTTTCTTTATTTCTTGCTTGCTTTTATTATAGGGAGCATACTTGTTGTTTTCTTCTTCTAGAGATATTCACAGGGTATTTTATTATTTTGGTAAAAGAACTTGCTTTGTTTTTGCATCTTGCATTAGTAAAAGTCATCTCTTTTGCTTCATCGAATATCATTTTCGATTTGGGTTTTAAAACACATGCATTACATTCCTGCTTGTTGTTTTCAATTCTAGTGAACATAGATTAGTAGTAACAGGTCGTACACGTGGGGGTGATATCCACGGTATTGACAGGAAATTAATCTTAGTTTCACTGCACAACACATACTGAATCACTTCACAATTAACACAACAGCTCTCAAACATCCCCCCTTTTCCGCGGTATTCCTCCGCCCGATTGAGGTAACCTTATAAGCCAAAACAAACTTGACATTTCCCCTAAGTCTTGTTGTTTAGGATTCTGACATCATTCTACGTCTAAAGGCATAAGCCCACAATAATTAAAATTAACCCTAAGGGTTAATCTCTGGATTTGCGTGTGCATCTTGCTTGTTTTCAAATCTGTTTTCTCTGTCATACTTTGTCTTCTGTGATCAATAAGTTGACTAAATTACTCAACGTTGCTAAAAATCAAATTAGCAACCCCTTTTATATCTTCTTATTCTAGTTTTTGACACCGGCATCGGTTAAGGGACCGACGTCGTTTGCCCTGTGACCGACATCGGTTACCAAACCGATATCGGTTACTGTCTTCTCAGCCCCTGACAAACCAGCAACTTGCTAAATTTCACGATTCTGAGGTTGTTTTGTTCCTTGATAGATTGAAACTTTCCTGTGTGTTCTCCTGTCTATGGTTGTCATCACTCGGAAGCAAGCCGCCGCCATGGTTTCACATGCTTGCTCTGTTTCTTTGCCTGAATCACCCCTTCACATTCTATAGGAAACCCTACGGACACCAGTGAGATCCCCAAATTCCTGTAGGAGACAAGGACTTTGCCAAATTTCTGGATGCTAATCCCAGCGCTGTACAATACTATTTGTCTCATACCCCTGACCGTACGCCTGATGGTCAGCTCCTTGTTGGCATGCCTATTAGTATAGCTGCTCATTTAGCTCCCACTCCTCCTGATAACAATACCTTACTTCCGCATCAGCCTAGCCCCGTCTCCCAATCCGACAGCTTCAGAGGTTCATACGACCTCGATTAGCTTTTCCTTTTGTTAATCTTGGACCCCCACGTATCGCCACCACCAACTGCCCCTATCTCATCTCTCTTTCAGACCACTCCATTCATGACTTACTCTCTGCCACCTATTCACACGAGCTTTCCTTCTCAAGCTCCGCCTACCTTTTCATTCATTACCATACCTCGTATCCAGTAACCTCAACATTCTCCTATACCTTATCAACAATTATCCCTATCTAGTGAGCCCTTGGCCCAATTTGCCTCACCACAACCGCACCATCATCTCATCCAACCACAGATTTCATCAAACAAATGATGGACAAAATGCAAAACCTGGAGGCTTCTGTTTCAGGAAGTCGTAGCGCCTTGACATACGAGCAAGTTTGTCGGGAGCCCATTCACCCTTCTGTCCCCCTTCATTCATATCCTCCTCAATGGGAGTTGCCAAAATTTACTCGTTTTAACAGTAAAGAGGATCCTCAACAACACTTGCGATCATTTAGACATGCTTGTTATTTGATTGCCATGATGATGCCTTGTTACTCCGCACCTTTCCCATGTCCTTATCAGGGCCTGCCTTGGAGTGGTACAGTGCTTTAACCCAGCACTCAATCTTCTCTTTTAACCAACTAGCCCAATCTTTCTTGGATCATTTCTCCATTAACATTGCCAAGAAAGTATCTATCACTGACCTCTATGCCATCCGACAATTTGAAGACGAATCTATCGCAGATTTCGTTGGACGATGGCGGGGCCTTATCAACCAACTTACGTATGCCTTGCCTCAAATCGAACTTATCGAACTTTTTACGCGGGCATGCGCTAAGCACATCTTCCCTACCCTCCAAATTCAAACTTTCCGTACATTCGACGAGGCCTTTACTATGGCTCGAAAATTAGAAATTCGAGCCTTAGAGGAAGGGAAATTGCGGTTGCGCAACAAAAACCCAATTTCCGAACTCCTGATTCTACCAATAAACCTAAATACCACCACTCCTCATGCGTCCACCTTCTTCTAAATCAAAAGGAGCTGTCCACGCGGTGATGGTCAAATCCCAACCACCGTCCAATACTCCCCCAAAAACCACCTATAAATACAAAGCGAGCCCACCAATTACACTCCCTTGGGAGAAACTTATGGCGTCATCCTTGGAAAAATTGCTCAAAGCTGGGGCTATCACCTTGCCCCCTGTAAAACCTCACTCTGGGTTTGACTCCACCCGCGCAATACCTTCCTGGTACAAAGAAAATGACTTTTGTAACTTTCACCGCGTAAAAGGACATAGTCATGAAAACTGCAAGATGTTGAAAAAACATAGTGCAGGAAATGGTTGATGTAGGGGATATAACCCTCGATAATCCTAACGCCCCTGCTAACCGAAATTTGAAAATTTCAACAAGCCATTCCCGAATCACTCGTCCAGCAGCAACGTAAACCAAGATATCTTAGCCGAGGAGAGTGTTCATGAGATCCATGCAGTATTCGATACCCAGCCAAAAGCCTCTATCGAGAAAATTTTGAATCAAGCCTCTTCACTAACACAGGAGCCCGAACCTCCTTTACCACCATCAAGCCAAAGCGAAATCATTCCTTTACCCATAAAAGAGTTAACTGCCCAGGCTTCTCTTCCCATAATGAGTCTTCTTACACCACATCCCTACAAGACTGCGAGCGGAATGTTATCTAACTTATCTATTTCCCAACGTCTCCTTCTACCACTCTTGCTGCACAAGAGGAAGGCTACGCCACTCCTCTTTTGACATCCTTAGATGAGAAATCTCTTGCACCGACATCACCAAATTCTTTAAGCCATGACAGACCCTCTCAAACATGCCCTCCTACCTATTAGTCCCTTCATCACCTAAATCTTTTCAACGACCGGTCGACCTCTTAACATCTATTGATACAGTGCCTCATCTACCCCCTGTATCACACCCACAGTGGATTGGAATCACAACCCACCTTTCTTCCTGTACAAAAATTACAAATTCACACCTGAGAGACTGTCATTCCACAGAAGATAGACAGGCCCTATGGGAACGTTTGAGTACCCCTATTCTACTCAAATGCAAATGACTGATCCTGACACCTCCACCATATACCCGAAGTGTTTACAGAAGCTAAAATGCCCCTATGTTCTCATTCTTCACCCCCCCTCACCTCTACCAAATCCCCGTCCACTTCTATAACTAACCAAATCTTCCCCTACGCTTGGGACCTCACCAATGCCCAGTCTAACACACCCGCCTAAGCGACTCGATTTATCCAAAATAAAGCCGCCCGCCCCGCCACCTAGGAGACAACTCAATCCGTGCCTCTATCACAATCAAAACCCTCATCGTCACACCTACCTTCCATATTGGGACCTCATCCCTCCACCTTACATCAATATATCATACCTCCTGCGTTTTTCTTCAAAAACGACCTACGCCTTCTGCACCTATACAGAGATCAAAGGGTATAGGAAAACCGTCACCCCGCGTATCCTGTCCACCTATCAACCCTAAACCAATCCATCATCAAAGGATTTATTTTCTGTCACTCCCCTTTTCCCGTGGTTGTTTCCTGATACCATGTCATCTGTAGCCTCATCATCTAACCAGCGAACGTAGCTTCTGCGCCAAAGAAACCACGTTTAGTGAAAAACCATGTATCAACACCCCTGGCTAAACCACCACCCGTACGAACCAACCACGCCCAAACATTACCAAAAACCCACCAAATCAATACCCTCATCCTCCTCTGATTTTGACCCACTCAAAGGATCTTACGCCAAAATCCTTGCTATGTTGGTGGAGAATGCGACCATTTCCCTACCCCCACTTAGACCTTATGACCCGTCTAAACCTCGACCTATAGGTTATGATGAGTCTAAAAATCTGCGCTTATCACCGCACACACCAGGACATGATGTGGAGGGATGCAAAAGCTTTAAAAAACCATCCTTCGTCAGTCACCTCTCCGGATAGAAAGGTTAAGAAAGACAACTTACGAAGGGAGAGACCTTTAGTTCCAATTCCCTCTCCTATACCATCTGTCCCCGCCTCACCAAGATCTATCATTATTACAACCCACCTCTTGAAGACCATGATTTATCCCAACCATCTTCCTCATCTCAGGTCTACGAGATTAATATGATTAGTGTGCTACTCGAGGGCAGAAAAACAATGGGAAAGCGAAAGAAAACACACCTGCGGCCTCTCTTTCTCCGTCAACATCCCGATTGCACCACCACCTAAAGTGGTTATTCGTGGACCCGCCTATCCCGTCTCTAATGGAGTTTGCCCACCGAACCATGATCAAACAGCTTCACCAATCACCCGTAAAAATGACACTATATGATCTCATTCAGACTTCTGAATCTCATCGACAAGCTCTCGTTGAGATCCTTCAAGGGATAGAGGTTTTACCTAATGAAACCCTGCCTGTTACCTCCATTCTAACACCCAATCACGTTGCCTCTCTCACCAAACAACCCACTCCCCAACCACTTCTGTCTCTGTACAACAAGCCGCTGTGGTCAGTTTCTCTGAAGATGAAATTGTCGACTTTGGTACAGAAGATCCTGACCCTGCCCTTTTTCTCCGCTTACGTCCGGGACATTCGGGTACGTCGTGTTATGATTGACGGGGGCGCTAGCCTAAACATCATCTCTTCAAAAGCCTTCCAACAAATGAATATCCCTTCTAGTTGCATGTGTGCCAACCCCCATCATGTTGCGGTCATTTAATGACGCTATTACTTCTACCTTAGGCACCGTGATCCTCAACATTCGGTAGGACCACGTACTTTACCCGAACTCTTCTATGTCCTTGAGGGAGAGTTCCAATATAATATATTGCTGGGTCGTCCTTGGATCCGGGCCATGGGATGCGTTCCCTCAACATTACATAGATGCATAAAATTTGAGTACGAGGGGAAGTCCTACACCGTAAAAGCTGATCCTCCCCCCTTCAAAACCTGCAATATGTTATACCGCCCTAACGATGTGCTTATACCAATCAAGACACCCATACATTCAACCCAACCATCCTCTTCAAATGTACCTCAACCATCCACCTCAACCGCACCTACGCCTTCAACTGATGAAACCACCGTCGCAAAAACCACTTCCCTTCCCGCAGCTAACATCCCAACCTCCGACCCCTTAGTAGATGTTTTTCAACGCCTTACGCTAGGGGAGTATCGCCTATATAACGTTAGTTCTTTCCCTACCCCGCAGGAGTACGGACAATTACATGCACATCCCACCTACGACTGTCGTGTGGGGGAGTAATCTCTTACGGACCACCCCATTGCCGCACAACCTAACGTATGGGGGTGTTGACGCATCTCCATTACCCCTGAACCTCCTCTTGGTGTGGTTCCCTTCCAATCCGATTTTCAATACTTGACAAATCGTCGTTTCGCCCTCACCTTCTTGACTCGCTGTGCTTGGAAAGGCTTTGGTTTTGGTCTTTATGAACAAGGCCGACATACAATCATCCCCATACACCCACAGCAAACATAATGATCGCCAGTGGTCTCGGTTTTCCTGAAACACCTACACAGGAGACACCTCATGTCAGTTGTATCCTGGAAGAAGACGACGACGTCACCCCTACCGAACCATCATCACCCACTTTGCCATCATCACCCACAGAATCGATAGACCCTGAATCTATCCCTCCTAACTTTTTTTTTTTTCATAAATGCTATCTTCATAGGTCCTCTCACTTATCAACGCGATAATGAGGACCCCCTTCTTTCTCTTCCCCTTCTGTATCCAGACATGATCGAAGAGGATTCACCTTTGATTAATGTTGTTGAGTGCCAGGATGACGACTCCATCCTCACTTACCTTGGCGCGGATGACTCTTATATTCAACGCGCCTTACCATCTGAAACCCAAACCATGCTGAATGAATCTACTATAGAAATCAACATCCACACGGAGGAGGATCCTCACATTGTGAAGATCGGACAATCCCTTAACACATCAGAACAAGCCGCCTTTACTACCTTTCTCCGTGCTCGCAACCAAGCTTTCGCTTGGTCCTACGCTGACATGCCAGGAATTGATCCTACCATTGCCGTCCATAACATCACCCTAAACCCCGATTCCAAACCAGTCAAACAGAAACTGAGAAAAATGCATCCACGCCGCATTGCCCTCTTGGTCAAAGAAGAGCTCCAACGACTCCTTTCTGTTTCCTTCATCTGCCTATTGACTATCCTCAATGGATTTCTAACATCGTACCTGTCACTAAAGCGACGGGGGGGACTTCGGATATGCACGGATTTCCAGGATCTTAACCTCGCTTGCCCTAAGGATGACTTCCCCCCTACCTAGTATTGATCAACTTGTTGATCTCACTGCGGGCCATGAGATGCTTTCTCTCATGGATGGCTTTTCAGGATACAACCAAATTTTGGTTGCCCCTGCCGATCAACACAAAACTGCCTTCATAACTCCTTGGGGAACCTTCTGTTACCGTGTAATGCCATTTGGCCTTAAGAATGCTGGTGCGACCTATCAGCGGGCTATGACCTACATTTTTCATGACATTATGCACACTATCCTTGAAGATTACGTCGATGATCTTCTTGGCAAGTCTAAACATCGCAGTGAACATCTCGATGTTTTAACCATTATTTTTGATCGCCTGTTTACAATATTCTGTCCGTCTTCAACCAAAGAAATGTGTCTTTGGTGTCCTTTCGGGAAAACTTCTTGGCTTTATCGTCTCTTTGCGTGGCATTGAGGTCGATCCATCTAAAGTAAAAGCTATCCTAGAAATGCCCCCACCCAAAAACCTCAAACAATTGCGTAGTTTACAAGGTAAGCTCCAATCTATCCGACGTTTCATCTCCCAACTCTCGGATCGATGTCAACCTTTTCATCACCTCCTTAAAAAAGGACATTGCCTTTCAATGGAGTGAAGAGTGCCACCAAGCCTTTGAAGCTCTCAAACTTATCTCTTGCAGCCACCTGTGCTTATCCCACCCCAGGACGACCGCCCTTTCTACCTTTACCTTTCCGCCACTGACCATGCTGTAGGAGCCATGCTCGCACATCGTGACTCGAGAATCGAGAACAAGCCGTTTATTATATAAGTCGTACTTTGGTGGACTATGAGACTAGGTATACACATGTAGAAAAATTGTGCCTAGCCCTATCATTCGTGGCCACCAAACTCCGACACTACCTTCTGAATCACAAAACTTTCGTCATCACCAACACAGACCCCATCCATTATATGTATGCCCAAACCACATCTAAACCAACGCATCGCCCGATGGCTCATGCTCCTCGCCGACCTCGACCTTGAGTTTGTCCACCAGAAATCAATCAAAGGACAAACCATCGCAGACCAACTTGCGGAAGCCCCTTTACCTGGGGAACAATTTACCAATTTTAATTCCCCGACGAACTCATCGCCACTCTTTCACTCAGGAAGAGTCGTATCCAATGACCCTCTTCTTCGATGGATCTAAATGCCAGCGCGGTGGAGGAGCCGGCGTTGTTCTCATTCCTCTTGACGCTGAGCCTATGCCTCTTTCATTCCGACTCGATTTCCCTTGCACTAATAATACAGCGGAATACGAGGCCCTTGTTCTGGGTCTCCAAGGTTGCGTTACACTTAGGTATCAAATCTATCAATATTTTTTGGCGACTCTCAATTGGTAGTCAATCAAGTTATGGGCATCTACCAATGTAAAAATGAGGAACTTCAAAAGTACAAACATTACGTGGATTCACTTCTAGCCTTATTTACTCACTATTCTATCCAAACCATTCCCCGCTCCACTAACAAATTTGGCGGATACTATGGCTTGCTTAGCCTCGCAAATTCCAGCCTCACCAACTGACTCTGACATTTTCGTCTTGGTCCAACAAACTTTTTGCCCCATCTTATTCAGCCCCGGTGTTTGTATGATAAATACTGTGTCTGCTAATTCGCAGGATACCTGGTATCACCAATTTCACGACTACCTTACAACCTCTGTTCTCCCCCTGACCTTACTAGTAACTGGTAAACGTGCTTTTCTTAAAAGTGTTTCTCGTTATTTTGTCATGGGGGGACTCCTCTATAAACGTGGCTTTGATGGCATCCTCCTTCGATGTATAACCGGCGCGGAGGTCACCCATACCATCCAACAAGTCCATGACGGTATTTGTGGTGGACATTTTAGTGGCCTTGCCGTGGCCTAAACGAATCCTTCGCCTTGGTTATTATTGGCCTACTCTCAATAACGACTGCTACGAATATGTTAAGCATTGTGTTATGTGTCAACAACATGCCAACCTTCAACATACTCCTAGCCACCCGCTACAGGTCGCTCGAGATCTTTGGCCTTCTCACAATGGGGTTTAGACCTTATTGGTGAGATTCACCCGTCCTCTTCACAACGTCACCGATGGATATCACAGCAACCGAATATTACACAAAATGGGTGGAGGCTATTCCACTCATTTCAATCAAAAAAAAAAAAATTGTCGAATTCATTAACCACCACATTATCTGTCGTTTTGGTGTTCCTCATCGCCTGATAACAGATAATGGTAAATCTTTCAAAAACAAGTTGTTACAAGACCTTTGTGACAAACTTTGGTATCAAACTTAGTTTCTCATCACCTACTATCCGCAGCCAATGGTCAGAAAAATCATCATGAAAGTTGTCAATGATCCGGAAGAAATTGGCACGATCACATTCCCCCTTTTGCCCTTTGGGCTTAATCGTACGAGCATCGTACCTCCCTAATGCACAGACACGCCCTTTTTTCTTTGGTATATGTACCGAGGCTGTCCTGCTCTCGAAGTTCAAATACCCTCCCTTAGAATATCTCTTGGATATTCCTCACCAACGATGATTTCCACCAAGACGGTTTAGCCAATTGGAGCTTCCTTGACGAGCGTCGTCTTACATCTCTTGATCACCTCCAAATCTATCAAAAACGTATATCAAGCGTGATTATGATAATGTGATTCAGGAGCGCCACCTTTAAGTTGGTGATCTTGTCCTCAAAGAGAATCAACATGTAACCAAACTAGAAAAGAGCAAACGTGGAACTTTTCATCCTAATGGGATGTGCCTTATATAATCACTCACATTATCGGATCAGGCACTTATCGTTTTTTAGCTTCGCTTAATGGCAAACCTGGACCTGAAACCCCTTAATGCATTGCATCTCGACCATTCTACTGTTGAATTTAGTGTTATATCACTTCTTATCTACTGCCACTCATCCCTGAGCTCAACATACCACCAAATGCACTTCGTTTCTACACCTCATAATAAAAAATCAAGCTCACATGTTGATTCTCACCTCCCGAAAACAATGCCTCCCCTTTTTAGTATAGTCCATGACTTCAAAGTATTAAAATAAGCCGTTATTATTATGGGATTTTCTTGAGTCAAACTTCCTACAAAACTGATGCTTCCCGCCAAAAAAAAAAAAAAAAACAATTAGTCAGCTAAATTTAATATAGAATACCTCCCTCGAAGGACAAGCTATATGCCAAAAAACTATTGCTGGGCTATATATATAGACTGCTCCCCCGAAGGACAGCATGCATTAAAATCATATCTGCTACTATAAATAGACTTCTCCCTCGAAGGAAAGCTATACACAATCGCCTTATCAGAAGCTTCTCGCATTGATCAGCTTCGTGAAGACCTCAAGAATAGTAAATCAATACCCTGTAGACTTCCCGCATCAATCAGTTATATTCAGTCCATAAAGCCTCATTCAAAAAACTGTTTTGGTCATGGACTTGTCTATTTAATGGTGGTTTCCCTCCTTTGTCGAACACTCACTTTGTAAATGAGTTTCGCTGTACCTCCACTATACCATTCAACCTCACCTCATTATTTATTCAACTCAAGGACGGTGTCCGTACACCTGATAGGTTGTGATCAGACAACTCTTTTCACCTATTGACTTCTCGTCTATGCACCGGAACCTAGGGCTTCAAGTGCATTCTATGTTGTGGTGGTTTTTTTTTTCTCTTTTCACCTACGAAGCAATCTTTCCTTTTTTCCTGCATCTAGATTGTGTGTTATCTTACTCAAGGACATGGTTCCCTACCACCCTCGGGTAGCTCAAACACTTTCGCTTCTCGTGTACCTTTTACAACATCACCAATTCGTTACCAACACCATCAACTTACCTTACCAATATTAATAATCATACCTTTCACCAACCAAACCCAATCACATACCATACCTAAACTACTAATTCACCTCTCCCTAGTCCTAAAGGGAATAACTCATGGTCTAGGCCCCCCTCCTTGTTTATGCAATGGGCTATGTTTGCAGCACTTATGAGACATGGGGTCTCCCAAGGTTAGCTCGAACCATCCCCTGACCATAACCTATCATGTGTGGTAAAAATATATAAAGATTTTTGTGTATTTCTATTAATCACATCCGCGTTAGCTTTTTCAACACCGAAAGTCAAAACAAAACATTCTTATTTTTAAATTTAAAATTAAAAACTCAATCAACTACATATCGTGTTTTATTTAGATGTTTTAAACAAATACATCTTCCTCTATCATCGCACGCAGGTCTGTACTCCCTATTTATTCTTATAATAAACCTTGCTAAACATTTTCTAGACCCTCACATCGTCATCCCCGACCCGGTGATGATCGTGATTGTCGATGCCTTTCGCCAGGCCTCTCTGTCCCTCAAGGTACCACGGCTATTGGTACCGGCCACTGTCTGGCCAATCTCATCTCTCCTGTAACATATGAAATAACGCTCCCCCTCGCATTGATATCTCTCGTCCTAGTCCTTGTGCTCGTGACTCCGCAACCACTAACAATCTTCTTGCCTCATTCACCTACATTGGAGCTGCTGAACAAACTCTCCACGATCTCTCTCCGCTATAATCACACGCTTGTCAGGGCATCACGTACACCTCGCAGCTCTGCTACCCACCATAACCTCTAGGCCTCTGTCGTTTCCTGCAATCATTTACACGCGATCAGGTTGCTATCTCCGCTGGCCTTCTGGAGGTTTGGGTCGGGAGTGTGGAAATGCTTACCTCGGCGTCAATCCTCATATATGGTATATAAGCCTGCGGTATGTCTTGCATCCAATCCCAAGTTCACCGCACGTGAATCTAGAGGAATCCTCTCATATTCACCCTGTCCTGTGCCCCCCCCGCGATCCCTCTCATCGCTCTACACCCTTCATCCTCAGCTATGTGCTCTATTACCATATAATTCCCTTAAGGCCTCAACAGATATCCGCAACGTCAACCTCTCCAATAACTGCATGTAATCCAAAAGTCATCCGTCACGGCCTGGGATCGTGTCTTGTTCTGTCTGGACCCATCGTCTGAATCCCAACCTCTGTATCCGATCTTCCTGCTGGATGGGGGTCGGCCTATTGGTCACAAAACAAAAATGTGCTCATAGGGCCCAACAGTGTAATAAAGTATGAACCCAATCAGAGTCGTCTTGTGATTTCACCTACAAAGCCCATGACCCCTGTATAAGCGCCGCCAAATATGAAGGGCCCATGCAAAAGTCATGGTCCTTTCTATCATCTACCAGAAAACACACATCAATGCCTTTGGAAATCTTCCCCCTTTGCTCCTCGGGTAATGAATAATACCCTACCGCTATCATTAATATCACTGGTAACCTTGTCTCCTCAGGGTGTGCTGCAGACATTATCCCAATATGTGAATGACAAACTCGCTGTGTTTTGTTAAAATCTAATGCGTATGACCAAATACTGTTGTTATCGCTCCCCGCGCCACGCTAGGTAATGCCTGATATATTGGTTTCCTGTAATAGGGAGTCTCAAAATACGGAACAATCTTCCAATGTTACTGTCATCTCCCCTGTTGGCAGATATAAAAGGTATTGTCTTAGGATTCCATCTCTCAATCAACGCCTGTAACATAGCATGGTTACGTGCGATTCGTGAATAATAGCGGATTCCACCTTAACCCCACAAATGATTTATCAATGTCCCATTCCGCTGGCATTACATCCGCTCGGATTCGTGACAACAGCGCTGGTACACTATCATTTCATCCTCAACCCTGCCTCTGCCTGCATACATCAAATAACAAACAACCATTCAATTCCTCAAATCCCCTGGGTTTTTTCTCCAAATTCTGGAAATGCCTACAGCAACGGTATCGTTTTAGCTAACCCGGTACCGGTTGAGTAACCGATACCGTTATCCTAAACCGTATCGAATACTGTACTTTCATACACCTGCCTAAAACAACCAACCTACGACAATAAATGCTCCGTTTATTTCCTCTATGTATACCCGACATCCCGAAAACCTTGATTACAACAACGAACACTCGGCATCATTATAACCCTTGTTATCATCTTTTCTTTCTAATATTCTACCCAAATTACTCTCCCCAATTCTTATTCACCAAAAAACATGTAGGAATCAAATCACAACAAAACGTTTACCTCTAGGGTTGAAGCAGATTGGGTGGACCTTGTATTACCTTCGTACCTGCACCCTGGGGTAGGGTTAGCGGAGACTTAGTAAGAAAGAACGAGATGAGAAGCAACAACAGGGGAAAATAGTAAAATTGTGATGAAAGGAGGAATGCTAAAGAAAAAAATTAAAGTTAAAAATGTTTTAAAGACCGACTAATGAAAAAAAAAAAGCAACAACAAAACAAACCCAGAACAAAAGCACCCACCAGGAAAACCCGGGGTCAATGAAGAACTACCACCCCACACTCCCAGTTTCGGACACCAAACACGATATCTACACACAACCGCTTCGCCCAACCCACCACCCCCTCACCCACACACATACC
>JAHRHJ020003747.1:0-122179 GCA_019776745.2 Taxus chinensis
TGATTCTGCAGAACAGTGGCGAATCCGATGGTGTGTGTGATTTTGTCCCCTCATTGTGATCTCCTCGTTCCTTCGTGTTCACGTGGATCCAGAAAAGTGTGTAATGCTAGCATTAACAGAAGTAGATATTGGGACAAAGGTAGCTCAAGACATAGACTGAATATAATGCGAGTAGGAGAGGGATAGCGCAAGAGTACAGAGCTTGGGCTTATGTAATTCCTAGCAGGATCTATTGCGAGTCATGCAACATAAAGCGTCCAGAACCTGAAAAATAAAAACTTTCCTGTTTGAGGAGAAAAACCTGTAACTTTAATGGCTTCCTAAGCTATTCTACTCCAATGGATTGGATGAAATAACAACACTGCTTGCACAAGATGGATTTGTGGCTTACCAATAGTAAAACAATGCTAACTAAGCATGCAATGAACTAAACTATGAATCCTAAACAAAATAAAAGACTGAATTACTGAAATGAGAAGATGAGAAGTGAATGAGGGGTCATTTGCTTGAGCACAAGCCATCTATTTATAGCATTTGCATTTACCCAAGGTAAAAGCCAAATAGAATTCTTAAACTATAAACAATGGAAAAACACTATTCCAAGGAACCAGAATCATAAATGCAAGCTTATGGCGGTTAAAGAAAGTTGGTAAAACGTTGAATTTACGTGAGTCATGTGAAAAGAGCTTTCTAGAAAATGCGTAAAGGACCGCTGCCCTGAGCAGGGTGGCAATTACAGTACCACCGTCATGTTCAGGGCGGCGGTCATGAGACCGCTGCCCAGGCTTGGCGGAGGTTTCATCACTAAAGAGAAAAAGGCTAAGAAAAGAGGGGGAAAAGGGAAAAATAAGGCACGCGGGGGCTAAGCGGAGGCATGCGGGATGTTAATGCACACTTGGAGAGATTTTTCGAATCCCGAACACCTTGCGAGGAGACCTGTATCATCATTGGGGCACATGTCACGTTGTTCTGGTAGTACAGTACCTTACAATTTTGGGTACGTACAGGGTCAATAGGTTCAACCACTTCATGGTTAACCCCATGACCCTAATCCTAACACATTACGACATTAGAACCAGCATAACAATCCATTCAAATGCTAAATGGCAAAATCAAAAGCCTTGGGCTAGGCTACAAAACTTTTTAAATATGAAAAGAAAGTTTTAAAACCAAGAAAAACAAATGGCTAATTAGCCTTGGTTAGTGTAAAATCTAATTGTTAGTGCAACAATCAAATAAATGCCCAAAATATAAGAACATGTCAATCAAAAAAGTGACTGGTTCTAGTTAAAAAAAATAATGATCAATTTACGAATAAAATATGCAATAAGAAAATAGCACATCACAATTACTATGTGGCCTCAGACTGCCACCAAAGGGGTACTCATCGAGTTGCTGGCACTCAGACATCGAGCCTCAGCTCATGAAAATATACATGTAACCAGAAATGAGGATATCAACTAATGTAACTGTCATCATCTCTTCCTGAATCATCCCTCCATACTCCCACAAGGATCATTATAGTCAAAATCACATAGGATTATTCAATGAACAATCTAAATAGGAAAGAGCAGGGGACACAAGGTTGCATAAGTTGAGCCTAAGGTGGTCCACACCCACAATATACTGAGCAAGCTCGAAGTATATCTAAACAGATAGAAGTGGATTTTTCAGTTTGTATAAGACTCCACTTCCTCACTTGTACTCAGCTCAAGATTATGGAAACCTAGTCCAAGCCTCCTCTCTCCACACATACACTCTTGACAGTTTATCCCCTTGGGGTCGTCTAGTGTAAGGTCCACAACACACACATAACTACCTCACAAACAAAATGATAATTTACACATAACAACCATAACGTATTACGCATGGTACATATACAGGGTAGATCACAATCATACATTCACCCGTGTAATACATCACTTTACCACGTTCTGCACCCAAAGTACAATCACTACACAATAGGGTTCATAGGATCACTGTATGCCCCTATATCACAACATGAACCATCACATATTACACAAATCATACATACAATGGACATAGTAACATCACAACATAACATTCATTTGCTACATACAAAGTGATACACACATTTCTTCAAAACATGGTAAAACATCATGATACAATTCAATTCACTTTACATCAATCTAGTTATACAACATATCGACACACCCACATAACACAATATGCCACAATGCTCCAACACCCTGTCATCCACATTAGAATTCTTTTCACACATTCCAAGTAGTAATCCACATGTGAACTCTTCATAGAATCCACACAAAGGAGAGAGAAAACTCCCATCCCCAGCACATCAACAGGATAAAAAATGCACACTAAGTGACATACACCTCATGTGCGTTCACACTATCACAAATATGACATAGATCATTGTACGTACAAAAAAATGTAAGGTAATGTACTACCATAACAATGTAATACGTGCCCCAATGATGAAATAGGTCTCCTCGCAAGGTGTTCGGGATCCGAAAAATCTCTCCAAGTGTGCGTTAACATCCCACATGCCTCGCTTAGCCCACGCGTGCTTTGTTTTTCCCTTTTCCCCTCTTTTCTTAGCATTTTTCTCTTCAGTGATGAAACCGCCGCCTTGCCTGGGCGGCGGTCTCGTGACCGCCGCCCTGAACAGGGCGGCGGTCCTGTAACCGCCATCTTGCTCAAGGCAGCAGTCCTTTACACGTTTTCCAGAAAGCTCTTGTTAGTGTAAAATCACAGCACCCCTGGATGTTGATCAGATTTCTAGTTTGATCATACTAGCATCCAGTGTGATTGCACAACATGGAATACTTTCTCCAAGTGTGGGACTTGCAAAAATGAGAAAGGAATCTCCAGAGAAGGCTGGTTCCTATTCCTAAACTACCTGCCACAAGCTATTCCAGTGCAGGCAAGCTAATCTAATCCTAATCTAACCATGCCAAGGAGATAGAGAGAGAGAGAGAAAAGGGAAAAATAGAGCCTACACTAAAATGGTGATACACCGGAGAAAGAAAATGTTGAATATCTATCAAAACTGCCATGGAACAAGGAGAGGTGAGCAATGGGAAGGATGGCCAGATGCATCACAAGCCCAAGGATAGATTTCACATAGAAAATGTCCCAAAACTCCATGAACATAGCTCCAAACCTGTAATGAGTATTAAAACATGCACAAATACTTTCAATGAAGAGAGGCAAGAAGAAAGGCAAGCAAAGAACGAGCAAGGATGGACAGATGCATCACGAAACACATTTGTTTTGCTTCAGAAGTTTGCACAGAACATCATTTTAATGTTAAAAGGAAAAAACACCATTACAGAGTAGGGGAGGAGGTTTGAACTCCATTTTCAACCTTGGAGAAGAAGCAGAGGGCAGAGCTGAAAAGATGAACCCCCTTTTGAAAGAAGCCCCTCTTACAATTTATAGGAAGAATGAGAGAGGGAAGAGAAAGGAAATTTAGATCTACCCCAACCACTTCTAGGTTGCATTTAATTCATCTCATTATGGTGGTAGGTGAGAACCCTAGCAAAAGCGACGAGCTGTATTTTGCATTTAAGCTGGTTGTTGAAACGTCATTTCTGGCCATTATCACGTACCAGAGGTGTTTTTTAATTTTTTCTCTCCAAACTAAACCAAAATGCAAGATTGACCCCGGAAGCATGTAGAGAATTTCACCAGATTTCCATTGATAATATAAAGAACGTGAAAATCTGAGCTCTAGATCGAAAGTTATGGCGATCTGAAGATTAGGGCAAAAACAGGCCAAAACAGATCAGTGGGAAAATATTTGAATTTTTTTTCGCGCTCAGCCACTTGGATGACACATGTCAAGCTCTGATTCATTCATGGGTTCATCCTCTAAAAATTCCTTTCAGGCCCTTCCTTAATTTCTTACCACTTGGACACGTGGCGTTATTTTATTGGCTCGGGCCTGAGGGGCGCACTTTTTCCTTTGAAAATTTCATATTTTTTACTTTGGGAAAATTTTCCCATTTCTCCCCCACGCTCTGCCACTCGAGTGCCACATGGCAGGATTTCATTGGACACGGGCCATTCCTTAATTTCTCTTTTGTTTTTGCCTTTGGAAAAAATTTCAAAATTTTCCCGCCGGGCCGATGAGGTGAAGACACGTGGCGAGATTTGATTCGTTGGCGGCTCTTTCGGCTTTTCGCGCCCCACGCGTCCCTCGCGTACCTTTGGCCCGGCTGTCCCAAACTACCTGGGACAAATATCTCCAAACCACCCGATTCGGGCTTCCTTGTTCCTGTTTGAGGTGAAGACACGTGGCGAGATTCCATTCATTGCCGGCTCTTTCAGCTTTTCGCGCCCCACGCGTCCTTTTGGCCCAACTGTCCCGGACGAAAGTCCCCTGTTTCAGCCGAATTGGCCGGTTCACGTCCTCCGCATACTTCCGGCCCGGATGTCCCAAACTGTCTGGGACAAATATCTCCGAACCGCCCGATTTGGGCTTCCCTGTGCCAAACTGGCCGATCCGCGTCCCGCGCGTACTTTTGTCCCAAGTGTCCCTAACCGAGCGAAACAAAAGACTTAGGCAATTTTTTCCCTTTTTCGGCTGATTTGGCTTTTTACGTCCCAAGCGTCCCGACGTCCCAACTGTCCTGTGCAGCAGACCGCCTCCCATGGACTAGGACTTAGCCAATTTTCTTCATTTTTTTGGCCCCAAGCTTGGTTTTTTTGCAATTTTTTCACCTTTTCTAACTCGTTGGGTTTTCTTCTTGGATGGGAGAGTTAGAAAGAAGCTGAGGGGCCCAAAAAACATGATTTTGGGCCTTGAATCTATCTACTTGCTCGGGACTAAATAATCTGATGCATGTTATCAAAATTACCCTGGTGGGTGAATTTTGGATAACAATTTGGCGACTCAGCGGGGTCATCTACCTGCTGGATGAAGTTACCAGTTGCCTGAAGCATCCATTGGGCATGGAGTCATGAGTTATAACCTGGAAACTGATCTAAACTTTGAAAACCTCCTCTCTGAGCCACTTGGAAACCAACTGAAATGGAGTCGTTCTCACCAAAATGCCACTGAAATGGACTGTGCAAGAGCAAAACCAGCACCACAAAACTATGTACAGAACTGAAAATCATACATGCTCCAAATGGAACATGCAGAGTGTGCGCAAGCACTTCTTCTACTAAAAGCAAACCTACCTACTCTACTCTAACTGGAAGCAAAGGCAAGCTAAACAAACCCTGCAATTGGTTGTGAGAAATAGCTTCCCTTTCTCAAAAGTGGTAGCCATGCAATTGATTTGGCATTGAACATGGCTGATTGGATGGATGGAAAATCAACAAGAAGCTGGTCTTCCACCCAAATCATCAAGGTATCAGCTGAAGGCAAATTCAATACCTCTTTTAGTTGCTCTGCATTTGGATTGAAGAGGTATGACAGCTGATCCTTGGTACTTTGTAGCTCACCCTCATGCTTAGAAGCAAGCATGACTGGTTGTGACTTCTCCATTGGTTCCAATAAAGCCAAATACCTGATTGGGCAAGGTATGGTCCATTTGATATGCCCATAGCTCTAATTTTCAACTCCAAAAATGGAGTCTTCTTGTAGACCTTCTTGAATGGATGGTGTGGAAGCAATGGTAGAATCTTTGTGCCCTTTCTCTTCCTCCAATGAAGGACATGAAAGATTAAAATCTTCCAATCTTGGTTCCAAAGATCTGCTATAAGATGTAGGCTGCTGCAAATGAATGTTCTCCTTCATGACAACAGACTCAAGTGTTTGGAATGTGGATGATGAAAGAGAGAATGGTGGAAACTCAACTGGCTCTTCTCCTTCAAAACAGTCCTCCAAATCTAACAGATAAACTACCTCATGGCTGTCCTGCTGCAAATGCTCCACTTCCCTCCATGGTGTCTTCTTGATCTGCAACTTGATCACCATGGTTTCTTTCACCCTCCAACATTGAGTTTGAGAGATCAAACTCCTCTTCAGTACTAGAACTTGAGAGAGGTGAAGTAGAAAGAAGAACTGAAGGTTCTCCTGTAGCCTACTTTGTGCTTAAAGCCCTTGGATCTACAATTTTCTCCTCCACAACTAGAATGTGCTCCTCTTCTTTTGGATTTGGAGTAGCTTCTTCCTCCTCTACTACTTGAAGAAAATCTTTCTCTTGATTGAACTCTTCCTCTAGCATGAAGTTTGTCAAGTCAAACTCTTCGATCTACTGCTCTAGAGGACAAGTTGGGACTGCAAGATCTTCTTCTGAGCTTTCATCCTTTATGGCTGATTGTACAACTTGAATTGAATCATCATTCCCTTCAAATAGAGTGCCAACACGAACACTACTTTCTGAGCAAACTGACTGCTGATCTGCTTCTTCTTTTTGCTCTTCTTCTGCTGCCACAAAATTAGTTTTAACCACCATTTTGTTCAACCTTAGCCTCTTCTGTAGGTTTAACCATCAAGGGGATCTTTGTCATCCCAAATTTGGCAGCCCAAACCCTCAAGTTGTCTGTCATTTCTTTTCTGTTGGGCTCCTCTTCTTGTTGTCCTTCATGGCCAATTTTTGCAATTTCTTCTTCCCCACATGGCATTGGGAATGCAAGAGGATGGACGGGTTGTAACTCAATTGATTTGGAAATTTTTTGTGGTGGTAGAGGAGGTGAAACCTCTTGTTTCTTTGGGGGAGAGTGCATTTATTTTAGCTCTTGTGGAGGGGATGACTGTTTGGAAGGAAAAGGGACAAAAGAATTGAGATGAGGTGGAAGACTAGGGGGTGGAGAAATGGATTCAACACTTGGGATAGCAGATGGGGAGTTTAGAATTTGCAATTCCAAATGAGATGGTGTTGTTTGAGTAATGGGAAGAGAAAAACCAGATGATGGTGTAGAACCTTACCTATTGACAAGGTTGTTCAACAACAAGTGTATAGGCCTCTATTTCTGCTGTCCATTGTGCAAGTTGGGGGCAAGCATCTTCATCATGAAGTCCAGCTTCTCCTGAGGGCTGAAGTGTCTTGGAAAAGGGCCTCCCCATGGACAAGGATTCCTGCAACCAATTTTGAAAGCTCTCATTTGAGATGTTGCTCTAGACTGCAATATCTTTACCTCCATCTTTTGGATTTTCTCCAACAGACCAGCATCTTGCATCTGATTGTCTTCATTATATGCATACTCTTGTTCTTGGAAAGCTCCATAGCCAAAATGATTCTGGCATTGCTGCTCATATGGGTATGCATGCTGATTTTGAATTTGTTCAAAATGCTGATTTGGAGGATTTAAAAAACATGTTGGAGGTGGAAAACATTGCTGCTGTTGTTGAAAATGTGAATTCCATGATGGAAATGAAGTCATGATTGCACAACTTCATGGAATGGAAAAGAATGAAAGGGATGGAAAGAAGGATGGATGGGAATGGATGAAAAATAGGTCTGCAACTTCAGAAATGGGTTGCTAATCAGATGGAGTCGCCAGATGTGTTTACAAGTGCCTCCAAAGGCTAAAATCTTCACAGGAACACACCAACTTGCAAAAGATGAAGTGGAAGACCTTTAAGGTCCCACCAGGCGTGCCAAAACTGTTAGTGCAGAATCACAGCACCCTTAGATGTTGATCAGATTTCTAATTTGATCATACTTGCATCCAGTGTGATTGCACAACATGGAATCCTTTCTCCAAGTGTGGGACTTGCAAAAATGAGAAAGGAATCTCCAGAGAAGGCTGGTTCCTATTCCTAAACTACTTGCCACAAGCTATTCCAGTGCAGGCAAGCTAATCTAATCCTAATCTAACCATGTCAAGGAGATAGAGAGAGAGAGAGAGAGAAAAGGTAAAAATAGAGCCTACACTAAAACGGTGATACAACAGAGAAGGAAAATGTTGAATATCTATCAAAACTGCCATGGAACAAGGAGAGGTGAGCAATGGGAAGGATGGACAGATGCATCATAGGCCCAAAGATAGTTTTCACATAGAAAATGTCCCAAAACTCCATGAACACAACTCCAAACCTGTAATGAGTATTAAAACATGCACAAATACTTTCAATGAAGAGGCAAGAAGAAAGAAAAGCAAAGAACGAGCAAGGATGGACAAATGCATCACAAAACACGATTTTGTTGCTTCAGAAGTTTGCACAAACATCATTTTAAGTAAAAGGGAAAAAATTCCATTACAGAGTAGGCGAGAGTTTGAACTCCATTTTCAATCTCTTGGAGAAAAGAGGGAAGGCAGAGTTAAGATGAACCCCATTTTAAAGAAGCCCTTTACAATTTATAGGAAGAATGAGAGAGGAAAAGAGAAATCCATATGTACACCCAACCACTTCTAGGTGAATTTAATTCATCTCATTATGCGTAGGTGAAAACCCTAGCACAAAGCGGCGAGCTGTATTCGCATTTAAGTGGTTGTGAAATGTCATTTCTGCCATTTATCATGTTACCAGAGATTTTTAAATCTCCTCCAAACTGAAACCAAAATCAATATTTACCCAGAATCATGTAGAGATTTCACCAGCTTTCCATTTGATATAAAAGGAACGCAAAAATCTGAGCTCTGATCGAAAGTTATGGCAATCTGAAGATTAGGGAAAAAACCAGCCAAACGATCAAGTGGAAATATTTTGAATTTTTTTTCACACTCTGCCACTTGGATGACACGTTCAGGCTCTGTTCTTCGGTGGTTCATCCTCATAAAATTCCTTTCGGCCCTTCCATTATTTCTTTGCCACTGTAACACGTCCGTTATTTTGTTGGCTCGGGCCTGAGGGCGCAACTTGTCCTTTTAAAATTTCATATTTTTTTAATTGGGAAAAATTTTCCCATTTCTCCCCTGCGCTCCGCCCACCGAGTGCCACATGCACGATTTCATTGGATGCTGCCCTTCCTTAATTTCTCTTTTTTTTTTCCTTTGAAAATTTTTCAAAATTTTCCACCGGGCCGATGAGTGAAGACACGTGCGAGATTTATTCTTTAGCGGTTCTTTCAGCTTTTCGCTCCCCACGCTCCCTCAGGTACTTTGGCTCAGCCTGTCCCAAACTTGCCTGCGACAAATATCTCTGAAAACCCCCCCGCCCCTGATTTCGGGGCTCCTGTTCTGTTTAGTTGAAGACACGTGGCGAAATTCCATTCCGTTGGCGATCTTTTGCTTTTTGCCCACTTTCCTATTGGGCAACTGTTCCTGGACGAAAGTCCCCGTTTCGGCCAAATCGGCCGTTCGCTCCTCTGGTACTTCCGGCCGGGATGTCCCAATACTGTCTTGGGACAAATATTCTCCAACCATCCCGATTCGGGGCTTCTCTCCAAACCGCCATCTTGCATCTCCGCGTACTTTTGTCCCAACTGTCCCAAACCAGTGAAACAAAAGACTTAGTAATTTTTCCCTTTTTCAGATCACTCAGCTTTTTCGCCGTCCCCACTTGTCCCGACGTCCAACTGTCCACAACCCGAACTAGGAGTTAGCCATTTTCTCATTTTTGGCCCCAAAGCTTGGTTTTTTTACAATTTTTTCACCTTTTCTAACTCGTTTCTTCTTGATGGGAGAGTTAAAAAGAAGCGAGGGCCCAAAAAACATGATTTTGGGCCTTGAATCAATCTAATGCTCCTGTACTGACTAATCTGATACATGTATCAAAATTACCCTAGGGCTGAATTTTGATAACGCTCTTTTAACACGACTCATTGTAATATCAATGTTTTACCAGCTTTCTTTTCACCGCCATAAGGCTTGCATTTATGATTCTGGTTTCCCTAGAATAGTGTTTGCCATTGTTTATAGTTAAGAGTTCCATTAGCTTTTACATTGAGTAAATGGCAAATGCTATAAATATTTGGCTGTGCTCAACAAAATGCCCTCATTCACTTCTCATCTTCTCATTTCAGTAATTCACGTTTCTTTATTGTTGGTTAGGATCATAGTTAGTTCATTGCATGGCCTTTTTTAAAAAGTTTTTAAAAGGCCCATTTTTTTTACTTAATTGGGTAAAAAAAAAAAAGGGCCCACCAAAAAAAATCCATATTGTGCAAGCAGTGTTGTATTTCATCCATCCATTGGGAGTTTAGAATACTTAGAACCATAAAGTTGCGGTTTTGCTCCTCAAAACAGGAAAATTTTTCAGGTTCTGACGCTTTATGTTGCATGACTCGCAATTAGATCCCGCTAGGGAATGCATAAGCAACACTGTACTCTTCTGCTATTCCCTCTCCTACTCGCTTGTATTCATCTCTGTCTTTTAGCTACCCCTTTTTGTCCCAATCTCTACTTATGTGATTGCTAGCCAATTACATATTTTCTAGATCCATGTGAAACACGAAGGAAGGAGGAATCACACTGAATGGACAAGATCACACACATCGATTTCGCCACTGTTCTGCAAATCCAGTTCAGCTTTCAAATTTCTAGTTAGAATCAGACCAAATAGGTGTTAATTGCTTTATTTTAGTAAATTCTATTTCAAAGTGCCATGGAAGCTGTGGGGATTTATAGTTTCTGAGAAAACTATGATTCACTCCTCACTCTGAGGTAGGATCGAGAAAATCTTGCAAATGAGATTAGATAAAGCGATAGGTAATTGTTTAGAATAGGTTCTATCACAAAATGGCACAGACAAATAGCTACACTGCGGTTATTTTGTTTGTTTTTAAAATTGATTATATTAGTTGTCATTTTTAGACTATTTTAAATGGCTACTGATTTAAATTTGTAAAGTTCATCAGAGAAAACAGAAAAAAAAATAGAGAAATCACATTATACAAGTATATCATCAACATAGTTAAGTTTCATTTTTACTGTAGTTCATTTGAACTCCTTTGTGGTTTTTTGTATGATCATCACGGGACCTAGAGAGCCCAGGAGAATACGTATTGAGCCAAATCATGCCTCAACCAAATCTCATCACCGTGATAACTGATATGATCAAAATCTTAAGATTCAAATCTTCTGAACCCTGCGGTAAGCTGTGTTGCAATCAAAATCAATTCCCAATTGAGTTGGTTAAATCGTAGAAGATGACCAAGACCCCACGTTTTGGTCAAATCAAGCCGAACTACAGATTGCAGTTATGGACCAACATTCATATGAACTTGTAGAAGGGGTTCGAAGTCAAAGAGAACAAAAAAATTTGGTTGATGACTCCTCTTGGTGACACAGCCAGGTGAAGGAGAGTCGGAGACACTCTTAACGATATAGACACTAGCACTAAAAGATCTAGGTTGCAAAGAACGCATGTAAGATATGAGAAATCACACAGTTATTTGATCCTAAATATAGAAGCTAAGACATCTACGATAGCTAAATACTGAGGAGGGATTAGGGCTGTAATGTCATGCATGACCGATTACAGGTCACCACAACACTAAGAGTCTACGGTTGGTATGATCGAAAAATACCGCCAGCCCAACGAATCATAGGAGAATTCGTCCATAGAATGTTGGCTGATCTATATTTTACCATTCACATATGACCCTGTCTAAGAGAATATCATGAAAAGCTATATTCCCTGTGGTCATGGTTCGATGTATATCGAAAACCGGATAGATCGAATCACGCCAGAAGGCACGATATTGATGGTGCCTTTGAGCATCACCTTCTTTACCGAATCTATGCACACCATGTGTTTACAAGTAGGAGGCTTTCTTTGCCTTAGAATCACCAAATTTCCTAATGCGTATTGAAGACATTAGATTGCCTAACTAGTTTTCTGCCATCTCCACATCAGTGTATTCCATTCCCAGCGGATGTTCACTGTCTTGGCACGACCTCAAGTGATCGGATCGGTCGGGTGGAAAGGAAACAGAGTCGACTGTAACGATTCCCCTGCTCACATGTCACTTTTCCGTCGTACAAAAATTGGTGTGAATGAACCGGACTGGTTGAAGCAAACAAACTGTTTCACCTTCTTGTACCTTCATTAGCCCTTCACATTAGCTTCACCAACAAAATGGTGAACCCGACGTGAGGGCAACAACCTTTAGTATCACCTTCTTATCTAATTAGTCATTCTTAAAACAAATCACTTTCGCTCACTTCCCATTATTCTACTGGTACTTAACGATAATACCACCACGTACAATACGCGAGCTGGGGATTCGATACATGGGACCCCTCTTGGTGTCTTGAGGCATACTATGCCCAATAGAATAGACAATAGTCATCCATCGCCTCATCATGCTGTGGGGTGTGGTGACAAACTATTCAACTAATAGTTGTCAACACAATGTCTGATGGAAATCAGACATAACTCATTCATTTCAAACTGAAGGAGTGAGTCAGCTCGCTCAAACGCAAACAAAACAAAGCCTTAGTGCTTGACAAAATGGACGTTCACCAGAGAATCTGGTTTCAATCTCTTCAAGTACTAATTAGACCACACATTAGTAGGCAATTAGACCCATACCAAAGTTTAGATTGATAAAACATTTCGGGACGTATTGCAGGACGTAGCTGCACATGTTCTCGAAGTATGTACCACCATAGGAGGTCTGACAAAAACAACCCGAGGTCTGCTTTTCAAGAAGAAACACTTCCTATTCCCCATTAACATATAGGAAAAAGCCATCAGAGAAACTTGGCAAGGCAATCACGACGTGACAGTTATGCATAGTGGGGTATATTTATGACCTATACAACAATATGATATACAAAATCAACCAAGCAGGAATGCGTGCACTTTCACCATAAGAAGTCATTTTAACACTTTAATACCATAAAGGTTTAGAGGGTAAGGAAACTTGCCCCAGCAAGTCAAAATTCACAATTCATGCAAGCAAGCGAAGCTCCAATCCTCCACACCATCCAGCCAAGTAGATTCCTACAGGAGTAGGCACGTTAGGCATGAACTCCTCAGTATTCACAATAAACGCCAACTAGGACCCACCACTCTACACTGTTCATCCCTGTCTAGTACAGAACAATCCATTCGTGGAAAGTACCCCGTATATGTAAAACGAATACTCCAAAATCACCAACGCTAATGGGGGATATGTTATCTGTATCGTTGCCATGTTATCTCAAACACAGGGGCTTTCCTTAGCCTCCTGGAAATGCATACGCTGCGGCCCAATCATACCAAACAAAACCATCCCACCACTGCTTGACGCATTACAAACAAATGCCACGAGTCAAATGGTCGAAACATATGGGTTAGGGACTGTACTCAGAATTCGAAAGAGCCCTTAGATTTCACCAATGAAGTGCAGTGCTTTTCAAGACCTATTCCAAAATTTCCCCAAATACAAAGGAGAGGGAGATCAAACGAGCATATCAAAGCTTATGCTATGGCATTCGAGAAAACTACTCCCATGGGACTGGGGTTGTGTTACTAAAATATTCCAAAAACCTTGAAGGCATCGATCTCGATGGTAGATTATAGAATACTGGAGGCTTCCATACATTCTTTCCTCAACAACTTGTGTCAGCGTTCATAACGCTTCGCATGAACAAAATGATTAGAACAAGAATCAAAGAGTTCTTACACATCAAAACAAGAACACAACGAATCTATCGCCCCATTTCATCCAAGGTGGCCTACAGTTGTTTATCTTTGGCAAGTGCTCCAAATATGGATCAAAACTGGAACTATGTGATTTATCCTTATTAGCTTAATAGAGAAGTGAAGGAAGAAGTCCAGGAAGTTCCCATTAAGAACTTACAATGAAGTACTAGAGAGTCTTCTCGAATAGATCAAGCAGCAATTGATAGTGCTCGCAAAACTATGGAGCAATGGGAGGTTAATCGCCCCCAAGCCAGAACACTACAGCTATACTACTACCATTGACGTAAATCAAGACCTAAAAATCCTTAAAAAAATCAGGGTGTATGTTGTCGGTACCAGACAAGGAGGGAACACGTACCTGACCGAGACTAAGAAGGGTAAATGTTGTCAATACTCAATCACAAAGTCCCCAATAATAACAACCACAAAACAACAACTTTACCCCGAAATCATAAAGTGGGATTTCAACCATCCACAAACAATAGACAAAAGATCAACAAACAAAGGTAAGACACGAAATCCCATACAGAGGTCGAAAGACAAATTCAACTAGTACTAAAAAGCACCAGAATTCAACCAAAAACAACAAACGGCCAACTTTTAATCGACAACTGTTTGACTTCAAAATTTTGGGCCACAATACACATCAAACCAACAAACTAGGATTACAATCCTAATTCGTATTGTGGTTTCCACAAAATTAGGGCCACGAATGAAGTGTGGACTACAATAAACTAATGCAACGCTACTAGATGAACAAAAAAAACTTTTATGGATAGTTCTAGTAGATCCTCCGTCACCAACGGTCAATCCTTTTTTTCAGGGGGGCAGTTTCCCCTCAAAAAATGCCATTAATAACGTCTTCATGATCCACTCCAAATCACGATAACAAACAGCCTAAATAAATGGGACGCACAAGGGTTTTTGTGTTGTAAGGACATGGGAACAATGATCTGAAGCGCTTGACCCGCTAAATCCATTAGTTACATCGAACTAGGAATTCAGCCACACGATACTGCTAAGGTAGGTCGGGTTTCAGAGGCACGGTAGAGACTGTTCTGAGCCGCCCATCGAAGCTATAAAAAGGACGCTCGAGAGAGTTAGTTCTTATAGCCAAAGTCAAAGCCACCTACAAGAGGGAGATGAACTCCAACAAATGTAGTGTAAAAACCTTGTGGGAGCCTATTATGATTTGATTAACGACCTAAACAAAAAACTTTCTAGCACATTTCATTCTAGATTACTAAAGAAACTCTCCTTCCCACAGGGACTATTCTTTTAGAAGCAGTCCTAGGTTTGGTGTCATCTCATTAACATCAATCCAGCCACTTGACACACAGGTACATATGTGACTTTGATGATTCATCCCTCCAGGGTAGGCAGATAGGGGATTTCGAATTTCCTAATTTGGATACAACAAAATAACAGACAGATGCTAGAGATCGGAAACGTCGAGGTGAATTACAGCCTACATTTGTTGTAAGTATGGGGTTATAACAACTAGTAAAGCGTGTTGTTGTAGTGTTTGCAATGGTGAGGATGGCCGCGGTGGCAGGAATATAGTTCCCTTCTCTTTTCCTCCAAAAGCTAGGGTATGAAGAAAACAAGTACTCCACAACTCGAAATACACTAAGGGGCCTATATGATAGTCTTAAAGCCACCCGGTTGGAACTAGAAATATTACCGGTCACCTAGGACCCAAAAAACCATCTTGACTAAGGTTTAAATTATAATCGGGAAACTAAATAAATCTTTATCCTCAGCCGACATTAGAGACACCACATAAAGGCAATCTCTTCTACACTATTTCAAGAAGTAAGGTTTTACATTTAGGAAAGGTATTCGTGGCCCCAATGGTGATCCAAAACCATTGATTTAAACCTTAGCTGATCTAAAGAAAAAGACCAGGCGTACATAAGAGTTTGAACTCCCAACAAACCAACTTAATAAACCTTACCGACGCAAAAGAGATAAAAGAAAAGTTGGTAGCGGTTTACTACGAAACAAGAATCTTGAAACTATGATGCCTAGCAAAAGTAACACCACCCCCAATAGATGAGGTGCTAACATTGTAGATAGAGAGCAAGGTAATCATTGTAGGAACTTTGACCAAAGATCATTGAATGCTAGTCAAAATGAGTCTACCAATTATTATACCATTTCGATTCAGTAGGGGCATAGAGGATATCCCTAGGCATTGGCTCTCTATCTAGCAGAGGAGCTCGGTTAACGGTGGAAGTAGAATATGCAAACACAACCGATATCACTCATCCATATTACCAGTCAAAAGTATTGGACACTCCATTTTGATAGTTTAAGTCCATTTAGCTTTACATTGGGTACATGCAAATGCTATAAATGTTGGCTGTGCTCCAAGCAAATGGCCCCTCATTCACTTCCTCTCAATTCTCTTTCAGTTAATTCATTCTTTTATTTTGCTTAGGATGCCTATGTATTTCATTGCATGCTTATTAGCTTGTTTTACCTTGGTAAGCCACAAATCCATATGTGCAGCATGTTGTTATTTCCCCATCCATTGGAGTAGAATAGCTTTGAACCATAAAGTTGCAAGGTTTTGCTCCTCAACAGGAAAGTTCAGGTTCTGGACGCTTTATTTGTCAATACTCGCAAAGATCCGCTAGATTGGCGATAAGCCAAGCCTGTACGCTTGTGCTTCCCTCTCCTACTCGCATTGGTCTTCAGTCTCTCTTCTGTCTTAGCTACCTTTGTCCCATATACATAGCATTATGTTGATGCTAGCTACATGATTTTCTATCCAGGTGCACACGAAGGAAGGAGAGATACCCTGAGGGGACGATCACACACCAAATCGGATTCGCCACTGTTCTCAGCATTCCAGGTTCTGCTTTTCAATTTCTAGTTTGAATCTATCAATAGAGTATTTATTGCGGTATTTTAGAATTCTATTCTCCATATTGCCATGGAAGCTGTGGGATGATAGTTTCTGAGAAACTCGATTCACTCCTCAACTTCTGAGTAGCCATCGAGAAGTCTTGCATCGATTAGATAAGCTATTTTATTGTGTAGAATAGATCACCAATTGCACAGACAATAGCTACCTCGGTTATTTTGTTTGTTTTAAATTGATTATTTTAGTTGCATTTTTCGATATTTAAATGTCTACTTTCTTAATTTTTAAAGTTCATCAAAAACACAAAAAAATAGAGAAATCAGATATTATATAGCAACATAGTTAAGTTTTCATTTTAACTGTAGTTCATTTTACTTTGTTTTTTTTGTAGACAACCGGGCCCTATAAGAGCCCACCAGAGAATACGATTCGAGCCATCATTCCCAACCAAATCTCATCACATGCTAACTGATATAGATCAAAATCTTACAGATATCAATCTTCTGGCACAACGTAAGCTTGCCACAAAATCCCCTTCCCATTGAGTTGGTGTAAACCTCGAAGATTACCAAGCCCACACGTTTTGGTCAATCAAAAATCAACCGCCTACAGATACCTATACAACATTCATATGAAATGTGACGGGATTCGAAGAGAACAAAACCTTTGGTTTGATCCTTGGTCTCACAGCCAGGTAAGAGACATCTTACAGATATGATACTTAGCCTAGATCTATGTTGCAAGAACGCCTTTAAGATCATTCTCGAGAAAATCACACAAGTTATGATCCTAAATATCGAAGCTAAGAATCATACGATTACTAAATACTATGGATTAGGGCTTACTTTCATGCTGACCATAGACGGTCCACAACACACTAAGATTCTTAAACGTTTTGTTATCGAAAAATCCCTCAGCCCACGAATCCATAGGAGAAATCGTTCCATAAATTGGCTATATTTACCCATTCACCATATGACCCGTCTGAGAATACTGAACTAAGCCCCGGGTCTTGTCCATGTATCCACAACCTATAGATCGAATCACGCAGAGGGCGCTATTGATTGGTGCCTTTGAGCATTCATCCTTCTTTTACCGATCTTCCCAGTTCAGTTAGTGAGGCTTCTTTGCCTTAGACTCACAAATTCCACTATGCTTAGTGAAGACATTAGATTGCCCTAACTAGTTTTGTCTGATCTCACCCATATTCATTCCCCCCGCTGTCTTGGCACGACCTCAGGAGGTCGGGTGCGAGAAGAGTGACTTGTAATTCCCATGCTCACATGTCACTTTTTTTCCGTCGACAAATTGGTGAACCGGACGTGAACAAACAACTGTTTCACCTTCTGTAACCTCATTAGCCTTCACAATTAGCTTCACCAACAATTGGTGAACCCGAGAACTAAGCAAACACTTTTTCACCTTCTTCATCGCATTAGTCATTCTTAAACCATCACTTTTTCGCTCCTTCCCTTAATTCTACTCTAACTATAACTGTTTTTATACCTAACCCCCCGAATAGTCGGGATTCGATACATATGGGAGACCCCTCTTGGGTCTTGAGGCAACTAGCCCAATATAATAGACAATGTCACCCTCTCTCTCAGTGTGGGGTGACAACTATTCAAACTAATCAGTTGTCAACACAACTCTGAGAATCAGACATAACTCATCATTTTCAAACTGCGGAGTTAGATCAGCTCGCTCAAACATCACGCAACCAACAAAGCTTTCAGGCTTGAACCTATGACGTTCACCAGAGAATCGGTTCATCTCCTTCACGTACTACTTGACACATTTAGTAGGCAAGTAGACCCATACCAAAGTTTAGTATGATAAACATTCGGTAACGTTTATGCCAGAATGACCCATGTCTCGAAGTATGTACCCACCCATAGGAGGTCTACAAACACACCCGAGGGTTCTTTTCATGAAACAACACTTCCATCCCATTAACATAGAGGAAATGCCCTCAAGAAACGTGGCAAGGCAGTGAGCAGTTGCATAGTGGGGGTATCATAGACCTATACACACATGATGACAAAAATGCACAAGGCATGATAATCGTACTTCACCAAAATGAAGTCATTGAAAAACTCTAATAGAAAAGGTTTAGAGGGTAAGAACTTGCCCAAGCAAGTCAAAATTCCCAATTCATGCAAGCAAGAAGCTCCATCCCCACCCATCCTAGCCAAGTAGATTCTCCTTACAGGAGCGGCACTTTTAGTCATGAACTCCTCAGTATTCCAAAACGCCAACTTAGACCCCCATCTCTACACGTTCCTCCCTGTCTTAGTACAGACCAATCCATTTCGTGGACATTACCACCCCTAACCCCGTCATCTTAACATAGACTCCACCTCACCACAAAGGGAATATGTTCTCCTCTCGCGCATTTTTTCTCAACACAATGGGCGTCCCTTATGCCCCTGCCAATGCATAGCTTGCCATCCCAACAAAGCCATCCCACAGCTCCCGTCAACGGCAACCGTCCAATGGTCGAACATCTTCTATATATAGTAATCAGAATATTCGAAAGAGCCATTAGATTTCCCATATGACGTGTCATGCTTTCAGACCTCTTCCCAATTTTCCCAAATACACGGAGAAAGGGAGATCCAAACGCGCATATCAAAGCTTATGCTAATGCCATTCGATAACTACTTCCATGGGATTGGGGTTGTTTACTAATATTCCCAAACCTTGGGAGGCATCGCTCTCGATTGGTATTATAAATCCTGAGGCGTCCCATACATTCCTTCAAACAACTGGTGTCAGAGTTCATCAACGCCTTCGACAATGAACAAATTCTTAAGACAAGATCAACAATAGTTCTTACACAGCAACAGAACACAACGAATCTATCGCCCATTCATCCAAAGGGTGCATACAGTATTTATTCTTTGGCAAGTGCTCCACATAGGATCACATGGAACTATGTGATTTATTTCCTTCAGCTCGCTTATGAGAAGTGAAGGAAGAAGTCCAGAAGTTCCCATGAAAGAACTTACAAATGAAGTACTAGAGAGTCTCCTCGAATAGATCAAGCACATTGTAGTGGTCGCCAACCTATGTATCAATGGGGGGTTAAAATCGCACCCCAACCAGAACACTACAACTTATCCTACTACCATAACTTCATCAGGACCTAAATCTTAACAAACTCCAACAATCAGGGGTGTAACAACAGATGGAGTAAACTGACCACAAGCCTAAGAAGGTAAAATGTTTCAATACGGCACTCCATCACAAAACACCTATAAAAAGCAGAAAGGAGAGGAATGAGAACCACAGGTGAAGAGGACGAGACGGACACGTATAAAAGTAAGATGGATCCAACTAAACCACCAACAAAACAAGCACTTTACCCCTACAATCAATACGTGGATTTTAACCATCCACACATAACACAACAACAACATACCAACGAAATCCCCATACAGGGTCAGCCAAACTTCACTATGTAACTAAACCAAATCAACAAAACCAACAAACGCCAACATTTTTAATAGACAAACGGTTTTATCAAAATGTTGGCCACATACACATCAACCACAACAAAACTGGAATGACAAGCCTAATCCGTATTGTTGTTTTCCACAAAAGTCATGGCAACGACTTGAACGTGTCGTGACTACATCAACTCATGCACGCTTACTAGATGAACAAAAACACTTTTAGGGGATAGTTTCTTAGTAGATCCTACGTCACCACACCTCAAGTACCTTTTCAAGGGGCATTTTCCCCGCAAACTGCCAAATCACGAATCTTCAATGATCCAATACCCAAATCACTATAAAACACCATGCTAAATCTAACTGGGACTACCAAGGTGTAATGACAGGAACACTGATCTTTAGCCTTGACCTCGCTAAAAATCCTTAGGTTTTTACAATCGCAACTCGTAATTCATCCACTACCTAAGGTATTCGGTTTAGTGGAGTTAATGCTGAGCTGCCCATCGAAGCACTAACAAGACGCGAGAGTAATTTCTCTCATCCAAGTCAAGCCACCTACTGACAGAGCGATGAACAATCCAACAATCGTCGTAAAACCTGTGGGAGCCCTTATGATTTGTTAAACGACCTAAACAAACCTTCTCGCACATTTCATTCTTAGACTTTACTCAAACCTCATTCCCACAGGGCATCTTGGACGCATTAGGTTTAGGTCATCAATTAACATCATCCACCACTTGAAAACACAGTAATCATGTGGACTTTGATGTTCATCTCCAGGGTAGGCAGATAGGGATTTCGAATTCTCTTTGGATAAACAAAATTCCGACAGATCTAAGAATCGCACGTCGAGTGATCCATGCCTTACATTTGTAATTATGGGTTTATAACAACTATGTAAAGCGTTACCTTGGTTGATGAGAGGGGTGGCAGTTAATTAGTTTCCCTTCCTCTTTCCTCCAAAGCTAGGGTAATAAGAAACCATTACCCACAACTCAAATACACTAAGGGGCCTATGATAGTCTTCAGCCACCTCGGTTGAACTATATATTAAACCGGTCAACCGTAGGACCACAACCATCTGACTAAGGGTTTAATTCTAGATCGTGGAAACTAACCTAATAATGTATCCTCAGCCGACTTAGATACACCACATAAAGGGCAATCTCTTCTACACTATTTCAAGAAGTAAGGTTTTTACAATTTAGGACAAGTATTCGTGGCCAATGGTGATCCACACCATTTGATTTACACACCGAGCCTGACTTAAAGAAAGACTCATGCGTACCCTCAGATTTTGAACCTCCCAACAAACCAACTACTATAAACCTAACCGACGCAAAAGAAAGAAAGTTGGTACCCGGACGACATATCGTGACACATGGCCAGCCAAAGTAACCCCAATACCCCCAAAGCTGAGGCTACATTGTAGAAGCAGTATCATTAGGAACTATTGCAAGATCATTGAACTGCTATAAAATGATCTACCAATATTCTTCCATTCGCTTCAGTAAGGCAATCGGATATTCCCTAGGCCTTGGCTTCTCTTCTAGCAGAGGATTCGTTAACGGTGGAAGTAGAATATGCAAACACAGCAGATTATCCCATCATCCACTATTACCAGTCAATATTTGACCTCCATTTTGATGAGCTAGATTCCTTACGGAGCATAGGTAGGTGTAAATCTTTTACTTTCCCTAAAGGAAAGTCCTTAACCTGTACCTTAAACAACAAACTAAATTTCCGATTGCACAACAATGGCGTGGAGTACAGCCCCTCCTCCTTGGCCTCATCTTAGCTAAGAGATTGGTGTTGATAACATCCATAGTTCGTATGAGACTCGCACTTAGTATAAACTAGTCCTCTGAGGTATATTAAACCAAAGCCGAGCACTACAACTTTTACAAAAGGTGTATTAGATTTCAAGTAAGGGTTTGCTCATATCATTGAGCACAATCCCCGCGAGAGAAAAAATCTCTCGCCGATTCAATAGCAACTTCACTCACTTGTTACTCCAAGCACTGAGTTAGAGGATCACCCGTTTCATGTAGCCCTTCATGATAAACCATTGATATAACAGGAAAATTCCTTCTTTTAAAACGGAAATTAATCTCTATCCTATACATTTGATAGTGGATATGGCCACTTTTGATTACTTAGACACCGTGCAGCCTGCATCTCTCCTAATCATATTATAGATTTTTCCTTAATCCACATTCGTCTCCTACAATCGGAAATCCCCATGGTGGATTTTTCCCGCACAATGGAACCCTAGATCTGCACAGTAGAAAATGGGATGATTTGATTTACCCCTTCTATGCGCCACCCTATAGTTGAAGAGGGTAGCCCCTCTTGATCGCAGAAACCATTGATATTAACATCGGATGAAGACGAACCAGGATATTGAAACTAGTGTCCTCGTTAACCCACAAATAGTGGAAGTAAAATAGACACTCCGATCCTCAAAGAACATTGCAAAGGCATTTTTCATTTAATGATAAGGAAAAATGATAGTAGTTCACCCCACAATCGCGCGGTTCACAACCTCGCACTAAATCTGAGCAAAGATCCAGTTAAACAAAAATCGAGAACCCCATGAACCCAAGGACTCTCATGGTACAAGAGGAGGTAATAAAACTCCTCCAAGTAGATTCCTCAGCCATCGATTACTTCCAATGTATCACATCGTTCCCCTCCCGTTCTCAATAAGAATGGGAAAGATATCGCAGTCTGCATGAGATTCTGAGACATCAAAAAAGGTGTCCATAAGAGACGACTTCCCATTGCCATCCATTGAGTCATTGTTGATGCCAAAGCCTGGGTTTAACTTTTGTCTCCTCAGGATGGAGTCGCCGGTACAATCAAATTAAAAGATCTGGACAAGATCAAGCTACACCACCTTTATACTCCCCTGGGGAACTATTGCTATGTTGGTCATGCCATTTGGTCTCAAATGCTGGGCTAACTACCAGCACGCTATGACATATGATTTCATGATTTAATTCATAAAAATCAGTGGAATCCTACGTAGATGACTTGTTGCTAAGGCCCAAGCAGCATTGTGACCATCCGGAAATACTCCGTTTCATTTCTCTTCACATTGATAGAATACGGAGTCACGCTAATCTGAAAAAATGCATCTTGGTGTACCAGGAGGGAAGTTCCTAGGTTTCATCATATCGCACGGATTATAGCTGTTTGACCCACCAAATTCAGGCTCTCCTCGAAATGGTTCCACCGTCGATTAATCTAGATCACGTCATTCGCGGAAGCTGGTGCATCTGAAGATTCATCCCAAACTTAAGCTTTCCGCATTCATCCATCACCAATTTAACTCAGAAGATTTAGCCTTAATTGGACCCTGAAGACGACATTAAGCTTTTGATGCGTTAAGTTTTCTTGTTGTCCCACCACCTACCTAATGGCCACAGCTAATCACGCCTTTAATTTGGTACTCACTAGCTACCAATGTCTCGCTACCCTGGCATGCTTGCTCAAGAAGACGATGACAAAGGAGAGAACGCGTGATTTATAATTTCATTAGCCGAACATTGCTTACTGTGAAACACGTTATACCAACGAACAAAGAGACTGCCTTGCCATAGTTTTTGCAACCCAATGCCTAAGACATGTTCTGCTCAATCAAGAACAAGGGTCTGGTTAAAAATGGACCATTTAATGAACTTTCCTCCACACAACAAGGGTCCTTGTCTAAAAAAAGGCGGACGTTTTAATAACCTTAATGAGGTAAGTCAATAGCATTATTGTAAATCAGAATCGATTAGAGGCCAAATCATCAAAGATTGTAGCTGTAACCATTAGATGGAGGTGATCTAGTAGATTTAGATTTTCCAGAGCGATTGCTTTAACTACATCGAAACCACCGACCCTCTATCTATGAGGTCCTTGGTATGGCTGAATATCACATTAAATTATATCATGGACCATACTATCTAGAAGGAGGTACACCACAACAAGAAAGGCGGTTAGGTTTATCGTAGCTAATCATCCATGACAGAGCACGTGCTCTAATCGGAAAGCATTCGATGGAATGTTCCTAATATGTGTCGACATCCAGACGAGTCCAGAAGATTCTCCATGATCCCACAGTGGAATGTTGTGGAGGCCACTTCAGTGTGGTCATGCCAGCCATTCTTAAATACCTCGAATTGGCTATTTCCTGCCTACTCTAGAACACGACTCAGTAGATTTCGTACTCAGGTGTCACTAAAGTGCCAAGATTTCCTCCCATGGATCCAATGCTAGCACAAGCTCTGTAACCCAATCGCTACTCGTAGGCCCTTTTCTATCTTACATGGGGCCTAGATTAAATAGGGAAATTCTCCCTCATCCCAATGGCCTAATCTTTATAATCACGGCCACCAGAATATTTTAACCAATGTGTAGAGGCTATGCCTCTTACTGCTGTACCTAGTTTTTGTTATCGCAAGTTCATTTTGAACCAAATAATTTGCAGGTACGGTGATCTCCCGCAATCATCATCTCTGATATGTAACTTCTTTTAGAGAATGAAAGAGGTTCGGAACTATTGAATAAATTAAGATAAGCCATCATACAGCTTCCTTGGTATTACCCTCAGCCAACTGACAGGCGGAAGTGCAAATAAACACTAAAATCCATGTCTCCTTAAAACCGTGAAAGTAAAACAAACGAGAGTTGCACTTACAGTTATATCCGGCCTTATGGGTCCACCGACCTCAATAAAACAACGAACGGAGAAACTCCTTTCCCTCGCTAGTATTCGGGGTAAGGTAATTCTCCCACTCTAGGTGAAAACCCCGTCTCCACATGTCTTACAGGGCTTATGGATGAGACCTTACAGAGAAGCACGCCTCTCCCAATGAAAAGCCTAGATGAATCTATGTTAGATGTTTGAACACCGGCATAGAGCTAATGCTGACCGATGTGCCGGCAAATATAACAAGAAAAGTCCTATTGAACGCGACATATATGAAAGGTATCTAGTTCTAAGGGTAGATTAGCCAGATCGACAAGAAGACCAGCAACGGAAGGACTTCCGCCTAATGTTTGGCCCATACCGAGTCATAAGGACTATGGAAATGGGGCTACCTTCGTAGTCCCTAGAAGGTGAGGAATGTGGGGGGTAAAACACAATTCCCTACACTCACCTCGTTTCTGAAGCGTAGCATGTAGCACTACTTCTACTATCTACATTGATTTTCATATAGATTAGGTCATATGTCCCTTGTTTCGTCACAAATTGTGATCAAGGAATCTAGTTCTCAAGCAATTCATTACCCATTATGATGTGGTGATAATAAACTCTCTTAATCATACTTCTCTAATTTTCATGATATCATCAAATTATCTATCTCAGAATCTTTTTCAAAAGAAATCTAGACATGACAAAGTCTTAATGGTAACCATACCAAGATCTGCAAGTTTATTTCCTTTTGATTTTCTTCTTAGGGTAGGTGTCTTGCCCCTATGGTCTGTTTCTAGAGCTTCAATGGTGCCCATATATATATCTTGGAAGAAACACATACTGACATTTTACTCAAATCAACAATTCAACATTGATCAAACAGAAATTTTAATTTTGAAACAGATTTCCTGCCCCACCAACTTTGGTGATGAGCTTGAACGTATCTTACTAGTGAACGTAGGTTGGGAAACGTATGGAAATTTTCCCTTACTCCCATGCTTTGCCCACGGTGATAAACCACGCTTCTTACTAGTACAGCAATGGGGAAAAGTGTAGGGGCCCTCTTGACCAATAATACAAAAGGTCATACAAAACATTTCAACTTTTGAAACTTTGAGTAAAAAACAAATGAATGCAGATTTCAATCCCAAGAGAGTTAAAATCCTAAAACAAGATTTGTGTCTACTATGTTGGCCAATCTACGGGTCTAAGTCTAGATAACAAACTGCAAAGCAAGTTTGCATCCAAAACTTGAAGTCACTCGAGTTGTAGTAGCTTGTGGTTTCCTAATTTGGGTTCCACCCAAAGCTTTGTCTGGCATTCAGCATCACTATCATTTCACTACAACTACACGCATATGTGCCCTCCCAACTCTGGTGATAAGCCCTCGCATCTTACTATCGCATGGAGTTGGGGGTCGGGGCCGATATCTGTTAATCATTACCGTTTTTTCTCATCACTTTTGCCAAAACAAACATGAGTAATCCAAATTTCTTACAAAAAATCTAGATTCAAATCACATTATAATCTACATATCATAATCACATCAAGGACACACAAAGGAAAGAACCACTTCATCACGTTGTTCACCATTGCATATATTCTAAATGAACATAATAACATACATATAGCATACATTGAGGACTGGAATAAAAAGAAATCCATATGCCAAGATTTTGATCGAGACATGAATACCTATATAAATGATCAACGTTTTATATACAATTCATCATGCACAAGCATTGTCAAACCACTCAAAGAGCTCGTGATATACAAATAATATATAGTATCAGAAATCTACCGGAGCCAACTGGCTTGTCAATCCCTACGAACCCCTCTAAGGTCATGCCCACTCCTAGGACTTCCGCTAACGCCGATAGCTCTTGAATGCACGGAGGGCGCAGGATCCCGAGGGGTAGCCACATCTCACCACGAAATGGCTCCTCATCACTGCTCCGCCGTCCTGTCCCCACTCACTCTGTCGAAGGTCGATACCATCCTGTCCACATGCTAGATTGGATCGAAACGTCGGTATGTTCGACCGGCTGCGAGGGCTCCCCAACCTCCACGGACAGCTCTACACGGTCCTCACCCTGGGATCATTAATGGGCTCACCGTGCAATACCCTTCACACTGCGTCAAGTCCCGGCCACTCGCATCGACGTCTCTGCAAACCAAAGGGAAAACAAATTAGAAACCAACAAGAAATTAAAATATACAAGATAGAACTAAGGAGATCCTCCCAAAGAAACAAACACTAGAAGGGAGAGAGGGTAACTTACTCGATCCCCATGCCTCTAAGATGATTTATGATCCGCGCCTGGCACGGGATGCCGCACCACCTGCTGGGATCTCCTGGCTTGGCGCAATGTAACACCCCGTAAAAACAGACATCAATCCTCCCCATTGCCCTGGGAGAGTGCTCCTTTAACAATCACCCTTTCCTGGCACTCTTATCGACCCTCTCCACCTTGGGCGGATTTCTTGGGTATCGTGCACTCTCAGGATCCCTGTCCTCCTCTCCTCCCTCTGTCATCCCCCCCCGGAACTCCTCAAACTCAAGTCTAACCTACAAATGGGGTCCATCACGGCTATGGGCAGACCGGCAATGATCTGAAGCAAGGTGCCTGAGGCGCCCGGCTCCCATTTGGCCTAACTATCCTCCTGGCTGTAATAGGAAGGGCGGAGTAACCACTGTCCCACCAAACCCTTCGACCTCTAGGCCCCCATCTTGCCTCTCAGAATGATCTAGTATACGGCGCCACTGGGGGAACTACCAATGTATGTAGGCGCAAACTGGCGGGGAACTCGGCCATGGGTGCATCGCCACTCACCCCACTCGATCAATAAGCTGCCCCTATTGTGGAGTAGGAGATTCAAGGCAGAGCCTCCGCACCCCATATTATGCCTGCCATAGTCCTGGTATGGGTGTTGGCCTCCTGTCGGGCATAGTCCAGGAGGCAACTGGATTATGAGAGTGCTCTGCGCACCGACTGTCTGCTGTCCATCTGGCTCCCTCAACAGCTCTAGGATCTGCCACCACTCCACCACCCCCCCTACCCTCCCTGCATCGGGGATGAAATTGCCCTAAGACCCCCCTCAATGACTATTTTCGAATGGCTCAATAACTGCCCCTGTAAACGGACCACCCGTGTATAAGTCGTGGTAGGTGTCCTAAGAATATCTGCCCCCAGGCTATATCTGGACCATAGCCCTCTCTGTGCATAATGGGGACCAGCAGTAACATAGTAATGTAATCTCCTCCCTTGTTCCCCGATTAGTCCTCGAGGCGATCCCCATGAGGCCTGCGAAGTAAGGGGATGGAAAAAATAGGAATCGAATCAACACTCTCACCCCCTTCTTTGGACCCCTTGGGATGACTGACTATGCTCTCCCATATATTTGGCCCACTGTGCATCTAGTCTCGAGGAGCCGCCGTCTCTAAGGGTGCGTCCGTCTCCCCCATTATTGTGTACCCCTAAATGCGATAGACGTTCTCCAGTGTATAGTCCACTCACCGCAGACCCCGTGGCAATCGAAGTGTTTCGATCTGCATCCCATATGAGAAAAAATCGGCAAATGAGGTGACTAGATTGTGTAACGTGGGGCAACGCCTGAAAGGCGTAGTATCCCAGCCCACAGAAGAGTGTCCCCTCAGGAGCCTGTGAGTAGGGCATCTTAGACCCACCCCTAGGGCCCATCACACTCCCCTCTCTCTACTCCTCCCCTAGATAACTCCTCTCTCACCTGCATCCCCAAAACACACAACAAAGCAAGTTAGCATCCAAGACTACTGAAAAAATCTGAAAGCACTTAGAAATGCTAAAAATACAAACACATCTCAAATAGATATTCCTTTTGCTTTTGTGCAAAACCGCCACCTTAGCAGGGAGGCGTTTTTGTAACCACCACTTAACGGTTGGTGGTTCTGTAACCGCCGCCTTAGGGTGCGTCGTGTACCGCCTCCCTGAACAGTGGAGTCCTGGTACACCGCCGTCCTTGGGCAGGCGGCAGTCGTGTAATCGCGCCCTGAACAGGCGGCGGCCTGCACCGCCACCCTTGGATGAGAAGCCGGCGGCAGTCATGGCAAAAACCCACACGGGTTTTTTCAGCTTAAAAAACTTAAAAAAAAAAATGCACAAAAATACCATTGTACTACCTCAAACAAAGCTACCCAGTTGCAACCCCCCCCTCGGTGGACCTTTTCGCACCTAACCTGTTGAAAAATTACCCCCCCTGACAAGTATTTTTGCTGTCAAATTTAAGGGTTTTAATAAGGATACTTGAATAAACAACTTGTTGTCTCCTGGTCGATGTTTCCGCACGGGAGTCATGATCGCTATCTTGTCGCGGACTTTTTGACTCTATTCATGCAAGCAACCGTCACTCGTGGGGCCTAGAGCTCACAATCCATCAATCGACTCGCACAAAATGCATAGAAAATGGGCCCACTTTCAATATATATAGTGCTTTGATTCATTTTAAATCACTATGTCACATGTTTGGGCGCTATGGAGGTAGTTCCATCCCCGCACAAATGGTAATGTCTCATTCCCTATTATTTTTAGAAGCGTTTTATTTTTTAAACTTTGTGGTCTATCTGCACTTGAGTTCGTTTTTTTGGTTTTGCAGGTTCGCAATTTTGGGATGGCAATCATTTTAAATTTCAACACACGGAGTTCCGGTATAACTCTACCTTTCCCATTTCGGCCGCCATACCAGGCGCCACCATTTTATGCCCTCTCATAATGGCTAAACCGCTTCTCTGAGGGGGCATTATGTACGTACCCAAAATTGTAATGGTACTGGATGGCCAGAGAACACGTGCACATGCCCGAATGATATACCGGTCTCCTCGACAAGGTGTTCAGTAATCCGAAAAATCTCTCCAAGTGTTGGGCTTAACATCCCGCTGCCTTCGCTATGCCCCCACATGCTTTGGTGTTTCCTTTTCCCCTCTTTTCCTAGCCGTTTTTTTCCATTCATCGTGATGCAATTGCCAGCCCTGGCCTGGGCAGCAGTCCTTATAAACCGCCGCCTTGGCTCAGGGTGGCGGTCCTTTACGCGGTTTTCCAAAAGCACTTTTTAACATGACTCATGTAAATCACTGTTTTTTTACCGAGCTTTATTTCACCGCCATACCTTGCATGTAGATTCTGGTCCCTGAATAGTTTTTTCCATTGGTATACGTTTAGATTTCATTTGGCTTTGACTTGGGTAAATGCAATGCTGAAATTAGTTGGCTTTCTCAAGAAAATGGCCGCATCATAATCCGCTCATCTCTCTTTCAGTAATTCAGTCTTTTTTTTATTTGCTAGGATTCATATTTAGTTCTTCATGCCTAGTTAGCATTTTTTTTATTGTTTGGTAAGCCCAAATCCCATCTGGTGCAAGCATGATGTTATTTCATTCCTCCAATCCAGTGGAGTAGAATAGCTTAGGAACCATTACAAGTTTACAGGTTTTAGTCCCCTCAAGCTAGGCACGTTTCAGGTTCTCTAGATTCTTTAATTTTTTGCTGACTCGTAATTAGATCCCGCTAGGCATGCATAAGCCAGCTCTGTATTCTTGCGCTTCCCTCTCCCTACTCGCATTGTATTACCTTCTTGTCTTGAGGCTACCTTTGTCCCAATATCTACTTTTGTTGATGTTAGCAGTAAACAAAATTACAAACGCTTTTTCTAGATCCTGTGAACACGAAGGAACGAGGAGATCACACTGAGGGGACAGATAAACCACACCATTGATTCCCCACTGTGCTAACAGATCCAGGTTCTAGCTTTCAAAGTTCTAGTTTAAAAATCATATCAAATCGCGTAGTTAATTACTTTTTTTAGTAAATTCTATTCTCGAATTGCCCCTCGGGAAGCTATGGGGATATTGTTTCTAAGAAACTATGATTCAACTCCTCATCTTCCTGAGGTAGATCGAGAATCTTGCACATAGATTAGTAATCTATTTTCTTGTTTAGAATAATCTACAAATTACAACATACAAATAGCGAACTTGGTTATTTTGTTTGTTTTAAATTGATTATTTTAGTTGTCCTTTCTAGATAATTTTAAATAGCTCTCTTAAATTCGTAAAGTTCGACATCAGAAAACCCAAAAATAGAGAATCATATATCCGATATATTCGACATAGTTACTTCATGTTACTATGTTCGGTTTACTTTGTTGTTTTTGTATGACAATCAAGGACTTACAGAGCCCCAGGTGAAAATACGTATTCGAGCCAATCATGCCTCAACCCAATCTCTCACATGATAACTGACTTATAGATCAAAATATTAAGGATTCAAGTCTTCTAAACAACGTCCAGCTTTGCAAACAAACAGTTCCAATTGAGGGGTTAAACGTAGAAGACGACCAAGAGCACACCCATTTTGGTCAAATCAACTGAAATACAGATTACACTAGACAACATTCATATGACTGTACAGGGTGTGAAAGTAGAACAAACCTTTTGAGTTTTGTGCTCCTTTTGTCCCCTCAACAGCCAACTAAGGAGACACTCTACAGAATATATATACCACCTAAGACGCCAGATTGCATAACGCCTGTAAGATATTCTGAAACTCACACGTTTTTTTTTATTTATCCTAAAATAAAGCTAGAGAGCATACGATACTGGATCTAGGGATTAGGACTTGATTCATGTCCTGACCATAATAGGTCCACCACAAACTAAAAGTCTACGGTTGTGATCAACAACTCCTCCCCGCACCCAACGAATCCTAGGAGAACTCCTCCATAGAATTGTGCTATATTTACCATCCACCATATGACTTGTCCGGAGAAATACACCGAAACTATCCTTGGGTATTTTCCTTATTGCACAACCTTAGATCAATCATGCCGAGCTCGATATTGATTTGAGCCTTCTGATCATCCTCCTTGCTGATCGACTCTATCCACCTCGTTCAGTTAGGGGGCTTTTCTTTGCCTTAGACTCGCAAATTAAGCTAATTCGATATTGAAGACTTAGATTGCTTAACTAGTTTTTTTGCCTCTCACACATATTCCACACCCACCGCTATTTTGCATGACGTCGGAGGTCGGGTACGAGGAAGAGTCACTGTAGATTCCCCATTCTCGCATGTCATTTTCTTTCGTACAATCACATCACTCCTTCTCCTAAACACATATCTTCCAATATTTATACCATCGGAACACCATCACCATCATGCAACCCATCATGTATCACATCTCCATTATGCAAAAATCATCACACCTACAATCCATCCCAGCGGTTTTGAGAGCATTAACCTTCGCTCTGATACCATATGTATGCCCACATTTATAACAACAAATACACAATAAATATACCAGGATCTTTTTTTTTTGACTACAAAGCTTACTACACATACACAACATGGGATTCAGTATGCACTCCCACACATGCAACAATCACAGAAGTCTCAACTCCACATAGACACAAGCAACACACAAATGACCTAGCTGCTGACGCTACCTTTTCCCAATGGGAAGTTTACTATAAAGACCCAACTGCAAGAACATGGCTTCAAGAAGGAAACCCACAACACAACATTCCCTTAAAAAATCATTATTTTTGTTAAATTTAACATTCCAAGGAAATTTACGAGGAAGGATAACTGCTCGTTTGTCGACCCAATTTTTCTTAATTTTATTCCAACGTTAAAAAAGCAATTCGACCTTCTCCATAGTTGCTTCTTATACTTTATATAAATTTCATAACTGACATAACATATTGCTAAATCAAATTTGCCATAAAACGTACTTATTATCCTATTATTATGTAAAAATATTCTTCTCCACAATTATTTGAATTTCTATGGTTTTTTACCCTTCCACGCCATGAAAGTGGCGTCTTGAATGTCCAAACACAATGAAAAGGAATTTTGCGGAGATAATAGATACAGGGCAGCTTTGCACCAAAATGTTCTTGATTCACACTGTATTTAATTGCTCTACCAATGTTATTATAATTTGAAAAACTTATTGAATTCCTTAGATTCTATATTATCTATATATGCATATCGTTTGTTTTCTTAAAGTTTGGTCGCACCAAGGTAACTTTATTCGTTTGTCAACACATGAATATGTTTAATTAGTTTTAAAAGGACTTCCTGAGTGACCTCACTCCTATCTCTACTCTCATTCGCATCTTAGGATATGATATACTCACACTAGGTCTCGTTCATAGCATTGTTGTTTAATCAAAAGTTACAAAGTATTTTGACTACCAATCTTAAAGGGGTATATGGGGAAAATTATAAACCCTACCGTAACCACAAGTGGACAGACACCTCCTAGTCCAGCTGATGGTTCGTTTGCCTCCATTATGCCTCATATCTATGCATTAACTATATATAGATTTAGTAGTGTACCAAAATTTACAAACACATTCATCAAGGACATACCAATGTGCTATTTTGATAGAATCAAGGGTTTCACGCTTAGTCGTTCCTTCAACAATAACTCATCAAAGGTGAATTCTCAGGCAGCCTTTAACACGCAGCTTGGTGTTGCCTGAAGAGAGGACATTCTTTCCGCGAAATGCCAAATCTATAACGAAAATGCATACTCCCAATAGGTTGTGGACCATGACCTTCCTAAATATGGCTTCGCGAAAATGTCGCTAGACATAACAGACTATGATGGTAAACTCCAACAAGGGGTTTTTTATTGCCTAACCTAGGAGGTCTCATCAGTGTCAAAGTTGGTCTTTTTTTTCGTTTTAAATTTTTTTATATGGTAGAAGGGGGTCACACATACAGGCAGTTATGCACAATTATTTTATTAGGGTTTAGTGTCCATTAAAACTCATTATGGGTGTTTGCAATTCAGAAGGTACCCGATAATTAAGTTTAATAATTTAAAATCAGTTATTCATGTACTAAGTATAACCAAACACTTGTTGTTGGTGGGCCATAGACAACTAAAAATCAAGTGAACTGTGATTAGAGTACATTCCATAAGTATCCCTAAACGGAGCTAGCATAATTCCTGCATGTTAACAAATCTACATTCCCTAGGGTTGTTAATGGAGAACCTGTGGGCTTTTTTGCCAGCATGAAGGATTTTGGCAGGCGACCCAGCTCCCCTCTTTTATTCATTCGTATGGCGCAATTGAACAGATCTATCTCCAAAGCTATTGACATTGGCATGTAAAAGGCTCCTCCAACAACTGGTAATCCAGATCTCCATCTCCTCTCATCAGCAGTTTTCCCGATGACAGCTTTGCTGCTACTCCTGTGGCTTTCCCTTTTTTTATGCAAAGGCTATCCAATTGCTCAGATTTTTATGAGAAAGCCTCGAGACAAACGGTTAATTTTGACAAAAGCTCTATTTATTTCTTCAATACTCCTCAGGGAAATCAAATAAAGATTGCTAATAGCTAGGATGCACTATTATTCTGTAACCAGCTACTTACTAGGATTACCTTTAAGTAACTGGCAAGATTTCTGTGGAGGTATGGAATATCTTATTAAGAGATTTCAAAGAAAGTTGGCTGGCTGGAAAGGAGCAGTTTCTTTTCAAGTGTAGGTAGTGCCTTTTGGTTAAAGCACGCTTCAAAACTTTCTATTTACATAACTGTCAAGGTCAACCATGCCTACTGCTGATTAATAGTATTGAGAAAGATCAAAACACTTTCTATGGCATGGTATTGAGGACAATTCAGATATCACCTTGTGGCTTGGGAACCATTTGTATACTTAGAGGCTAGGTTGGGTTAGGCATAAAAGATATCAAACCCTATAGTACTGCCCTTAGTGAAAATTAGGATTGAGACTATAACAGAGCACAACCTTTGACAGACTGGTTCAGATTAAATTCTTCAAACCAAAACAGTTTCCTTCATATATGATCAGTCTCTCTCTTCCGAGTTGGTTTCTATTTTCTTTCTGGAACAACCTGCTGACGCAGCAGACCAATTCGCCTCTCTCGGAGGGGTGTAGCTGAAGCTAGGAGATGGTCAAACTAACTTCTGGACTGATACTGGAATGGATTCTAACTGGATTTTCTACTTTTGATCATATTAAAGACATTAATTACAAAGTATGGACACAAACTCCAGGGGTACATTGAGAAGGGATGGAACAAAAGAAAATTGGAAACAGCTAAAGTGGAGAAATGATAGTATACAGGCGAGAATTAACATATCGCCAGAATCACTTTCCCTAATCCCTATCGTAAATCAAAACCTTAAGGACGAAATCATTCCATTGGAAAAATTCTTTCAAATGGAATACAACTTTAAATCAGAGATAATTCTTTCTTTGTTCCCTGGAAGGTGAAATTCGGGCACAAGCTTGGATGCAGAGTTAACCCTAGAGTGCACTTCTTTTGGTGCTCTTATTAATGGCCAGATCCTAACTAAATTACAATCTCATCAAGAGGGGATTCATCCTGCACAAATAGATGTTGCATGTGTCAGAAAGAGGCCTGAAGATATAAACATTTTATTCTCCTTGTGAGATTCCTACACAATTTTGGCAGCTTTGTTTTTTTGATAAATTTAATCTAAGATTGGATATTGTCCCCTTACCTGTCTTCAGGCTTGGGAGAAATGTGCTCTCCTCCATTTAAACATTTCATGTGAAAAAACTTTGCAACTTGTTCGAACCCCACACTATGTGGAAAGCTGGAAGGCTCGTAATGATAGTATTTTCTCAGAAACAAAGACGGCTTTGTAACAATTCTATAAGGAATTATCATTGTTTGCAATATAATATTGCTAGATTTAAACCGCCCTAAAAATGGTCTTTACCCGGAGAATGAAGCAAGCATCCTGACTGAATGGAATATGACACTAGCAATAAGAATAACAGGGTACTGACAGAACCACATCAATGGATTAACCCTCCCATTGATTGCACAATATAAAATTTTTATGGGCCTCAAAAGCAATCCGGGTGACTTTGGAGAGGGGTGAAATCATCAGGGATCAAAGAGTTTTTTTGTTGCTGCTTTTTCTGGAGAATGGGCAGGCGACTATGCATTTCTGAAGCCATGGCCGCTCTTTGGGGGAAAAACTTACCCAGGGATTGCAATATTCCAAAGTATATAATTGAAGGTGGATTCTCTACATATTATCATCTTTTGAATAAATCAAACACCCCAGCTGGTCTCTCAGGATTGTATTGAGGAAGCTATTGATATATGCAAAAGCTTTTGAACATGTCCAATCACTTACCCTATCGGGAAGGTCATTGGGTAGCTGACGCTTGGCTACTTCGGTTTCATACGCCTTCAACTTGGGTTAGGGGGTACGTTCTGCCCGCATCAATGTCAAGAAAGCATATCATTGATCTACATGGCAGTGAAAAATCATTATAACGGCTTAATTTGAACGCTAGTGCAGATCCTCAGTACCTGATGATGACAATCACCAAAGATATGATGACTGATGATCGTGTTCTGGATGGACTGTCCCATCATTTTCGTCCTATAGGAAGTCGAGGAGCGTGGCAATAATAACAAGTGTAGAATAAAGATTAAAGCAAGCTTTTACGGTAAGGCAAGTTCCAATATCAAAAAAAATCAAAGCTCAGGCTATCCCACGATTGGTAGCTTTTTTACTGGTGAGAACAGAAAAGAAGAAGAGGAAACATCGTGTCTGCCTTTCAAACTGACACCTACCCACATCCTGAGGGAAGAGAACACAGAGCTTGGGCTTCTGCAATCGGGGGCCTGTCTAATTTCATTTTAAAGGATCCAGGCTTCACAACAACTTTCTATCAAATTCACCATGGTTGGAAGAATAGGAATTGGACCCCCCCCCCCCTCAAGTATAGAACATGGAGATGTAAATAACGGAATAGCTCATCACTCACTCAGATCATGGGCCTCAAGCCCTGGACGTCCAAAATTTCTTCAATAAGAGTGGACAGGGAGGTGGAGACCAAGAAATTTTCTGGAAGAGGGGGAAAATCTTGAGTTTCCTTGGCCGCTGCCATCAAGATGTCGTCGAAATTCCTGAACCTTTTGCTGAGCTGGCCAAATGTGGTTTAGGTGCGTTACCCTTGAAGGATATTTGGTTACTATACATCAAACGCATCTGATTAATCTGAATCACTTCATATAATAAACATTATCAGCTTTCCTCACTATTTGATTAACTCTCTGGAGAAATCTATAAGGGAAGTTCAGAGCCACTTTAGGGCTGTCCCTTTACACAGGGACTTATCCTCTTGATCCACCGCCACTGCTCCAGCTACCCTCCCGTGAATCCTACCCCACCTACCTCCTCCATACCTCCACCTACCCCACACTGCTTCCACTCCCCCCTGCTAAAAAGAAAGAATGAATATGTTGTTTCTAGCAAGAAAATCAAGAGCCTTAAAGCTAAAATCCCTGCTTCCCAATGGGTCCTAAGGAGCCACAAATACTTGGAACTTGCTGAAAACCTCCTACATATTAGCAAGCCGGTGGAGGAGCCCAAGGAGGAGGAATTGCTGGACAGGGTGGACAAACTAGAAAAGGAGATACAAGAGCTCAAAGGGGTTATAAAAAACATGGAAAAAGCTAAGGGTAAAAGAATCCTTCAAAGTGAGGAGGAAGAGGGGGTTTTTGCTGAAGACTTCAAGAAGCTACAGTCCTTAGATGGCAGATTGGGGAATGCTAAAAGCCGTAATGAATGCATATTGTCTGCCCTCAAATACATTTATAATTTCATTGAACAACATGTCCATAGTGTCTGCAGTTTAAGTAGGGTTAATGAGGACATTTGGGGCCCTAAAGAGAAAAGGGATATTACAATTGCCCAAGCGGATTTGCAAGACTCCTCTCAGGCCACTGCCATTTCCTTCTTCATATTGCTACGGGCTATAAAGACCAAGATTGACAAAGCCATCAAGTAACGGGTTGTTCTGATGTTATTTTTTGGTTGCGATGTGGCTGTCATCTAGCGGTTCTGGAGCTATTTTTTGGTGGAGCTCTATATTCTGTTTCTCTTTTGGTTTCTTTTTGATCTTTCCTCCTTATTTTTGGATCTTTATACATTTAGATCCTTTTTTCACTTATATTGTAATATTTGGTTGTTGAGCCCTCCTTGGTTGATTGTTTTGCCCTTATCTGGGCTGTTTCTCTCATCGTTACTATCTAGCTTTTGAGCCCTTTTGTATACAGGGTATAGTCCCTTCAAAACTATTTTCCCTTAATAAAAAAAACACCAATATACTTGAATCAGGCACATGTCAATTGTAAGTGTTGTATGGAACCATGTTTCCCGGTTACTTCAATGGGAATGGACTGAATCCCTACTATAAATAATCTTCTTTGTGTTTGTGATAAGGTATTATTTCTAGGTAGATTATATTTCATTTCATGTTTTGAATTTTATTTTCTTGTTTTGTTGTAATAATTGTGCTTGCACGCAAGAAGCTGATTTCTATCTATTGAGTTGATGTGTAACGGACTGTGTATAATTTTAGTGTAGGGTGGAAGTAGGTATAATTGTGTGAACATGAAATATTGGATGATGGTACTTGTGCGAGGGAATTTCAAACTTAGGATATGAGCTAGGTATGCATGATGTAAAAGAGGTGTTGTAAGCATTGTGGGTGCTAAGGATGATGTTTAAAAGGAATTACTCGCATTATAAATCACATGAGAAATAGGTCACACAATGTAACACAAGGTAGAGAAAAGAAGGATGGAATACTTGGCATATGGCATAGAGGAAGATAGGTTACGCCACAAGGAGGTGCATGCAAGGATGAATATAACCTAGGAAGTAGTGGCATGACAGATGGTTATGACTGCTATGCGTGAAACAAAGAAGGAAAAGTGTAAAAAAAGCAAAAATAAAATTTAATTCTTTAAATCAGTGGTAGGTGAGGAGAAATTACTTTTTTTTTTGAAAATATATAAAGGGTTGCTGGTAGAGTTCATTCTTACCTTTACTTTGTGAGGATTTTGAGTGTTTAAAGAGTGATATAGTGTAAAATTGTGCAAAATTGTGGAGAGCCAAGGAAAACACTTTATTGAAGCAAACTAGATCGTGATAGCACATGGCCTAGTTCAAGAGCTCCTTCAAGTGGAATTTTAGATCATGGGGAAGGCATGGAGGTTTACATTAATCAAGTGAGGGTTTTCATCCATTAAACTAGGGTTCAAAGAAGTGCAAGTGCACAAAATTACAATTAGGTCACAAATTTGGAACTAGGGCATAAAATCATTGAAGAAGACTAAGGCTCAAAGTAAGGAAGGAGAAAGAAGTGAACACTTGGTGTGAACGGTTGAGAAGAAGGTCATATAGCACCTAGGGCACGGATTTATTGCAAATTGGGAAGTGAGAAATTGCACAATTAAAGTAATGACACTCTGTAAGAAGGCACCTACAACATCACTTAAAGGAAAGGGAAAAGGAAAGAAGCACGTGGTAGAAAATGCACCGAAAGAATGGTTATCTAAATGCAGTATCCAAGAGATGTGATTATTGGTCAAACTATTTCATTGGAGTTAAATTTGTCCAAGTGTAAGATTAGTGATTATAAACACTGCTCATAGGAACGTGATCTTGAAATAGAGAGGGAAATAATGAAAAAAATTGGATCAAAGAACTTTAGATGGTAAGTTAGTTTTCGATGAGAATGTACAAAAGGACTTGAAGAGCATGTGAGTTCTCCATCTTTACAAGTTACCCTTATTTGAAAATATTGAGCACTTGTATATGTGGTTATTATTACGTGTCCATAAGGACTACTTGTATTTTGAAGGGAGAAGGGTGTGCATCATCATGTAGTTAAATGGGAGAGTCACAAACTTTAATAGTTTAGGCCTATAGATAGAGCTTAGCTTGGAGGATGATGTGGGAGTAGATGACAATGTTGTTTCATTCAACTAATGAGAAGGGTGGCCACATGATGGACATATCACATATCAATGACCTACGCGTAAGAGTCTCTGTGTGCATGCTTAGTCGTAAGTTGGGCACATCTGAAACATGGCCCTCGGTGAATAAGAAGTGGCTCTATATAGTGTAGAAAATGGCACAAAGGACTACATATAATATTGAACAATTTATTTCTAAAGGTATCATTGAAGAAGTGCATGTGAAATAAAAGATAACTTGGAGTTTCATCTTCCTTTTGGTTGTGTTTTAAAAAATGGGAGTGATTGATGGGTCTAATGAAAAAGTATGGAAATATGATATGGAGGAAAAGTATCCAATGAAGAGGTTTACATAGTATACATGTGATGGTGGGATAAACAATTCTTATAAACTCAAAGTGGATAGATAGTATAGGTGGATGCGTGAAGCATTTGATCATGATTGACACATACCAAGGGAGTTTCCTTTGGTCTTGGAAGCTAAGGCAAAATTTGCAGTATATCATCATTATTTTTTGGGGAGGTATTACACTAAGACTGGAGATAAAATCCCTTGGTGTAAAATAACTTATGCATTCAATGCCAGGTACTTCCAAACATCAGTGAATATAATTTACGATGCATGGAATTTAAATTTTGATGTAGACAAGGTATATGTTGACTTTCATACATTGTACACTATATATGTATACCCAAATAAGTCAACATATGTGGATACAATGGATTTTGATAACATAGACATCACTTCCAAGACCCTGGTAGTAGGAAAAGAAGTAGATAAGGTATATATTTATTTGAGGCTTAGAATGGTGAGTGGAAAGTACACTGATGAGGAAGACCTTCCACTTTCAGGAACACCAAGAGGAAATCATATGGTGGGTCTTAAGAGAGGGCGTGAGAATATACCCCTCCCAGATGAGAAGAAGAAGAAAAGATTAAGGATGAAGAGGAGAAGAAGGTAAAAGAAGAAGAAGATAACACCACACTTGATCATGGTTGTAAGAGGAAGTTGTGAAGAATGCATAAGGGACAAGACATCAATGAAGGTAATTTAGAGCCAGTAAGGAAATCACCATGGGTCACTCAACCCAAGATAATTGTAGAGAATCAGGTACCAATAGGAAGGCACACTTGTGAAAGAAAGAGGAAGGAGGAGATCTTGCACACAACACTAGTAAATTATATTCGCGATCAAACAGAGGTGTTACACATAAGGTTCTAGAGAACAATGTATGCATCATTTTAGGACTCTAATAGGCATAGCCATAGCTTTTTTCGCCAGATGATAACACATATTGAAGATGGTGGGACCATGCTGGTATCCCCATAGGAATTCCATTTATCTCAATGTTAGCACATCGACCTTAGTTCTTGTATCTATCAAAGGATTCCTTACCAACCAGCCATCAATGGCTGTAGCAAGTGTGATCTCCTTAGCAAATTCATGGTTCTAAGGTGGTAGAATGACATAAATTATCTAGGTCTCATGCTCAAATGTGAATACACGAAGCTTTCTCACTGTAGTCCATTCCGAAGAGTAGGAGTAGATAATGATTCTACTGGCACAATATGGAAATACACACCTCTTGCATGTCATCAACATCCTTCTGAAAAAATGGCTCAATGTTAGGGTTGCATGGTAGGGGATAAAGAGAATACGGAGCTTTAGACAGTATGTAATTTCACCCTATAAGGCACATGATAAGGAAAAGATAGCGTGCAAAGTATGCATTCTTCTAAGGCTACAACACATCATGGATTTAATTAGCATGTATCAAATACTCTTTCTGGACCTGAGATTCTTAGCCTTAAGGGATCTCACTATGGGCATATCCTCAACGCAAGTAGCTAACTACTAAAGTCTATATAGGAGTGTTGGGCCACTAAAATTATTGGCTGAGTATAGAAGGCACGATAGGTGCATGCAAGGGTCCCAGTTGAAGAAAGGTGCACAAGGATAAAGTGCACAAGTGCACAGGTTTAAGAATTGGGTTTAAGGAAGCCCGTGGTGCGCTCGGCACGCATGGACAGAACCAAGGGTTTGGGACTTCGATAAATTGGATGTTCGGGGATGAATACATGAAAAGCATGACCTGAATGTGTGGATAAGGTGCCAGCCTGGCGACAGGTTGGCCCAGGAAGGAGCATGCCTGCGGTAGAATCTTCTAGAAGCACATCATGGTATAAAGTGGAAAGCTCAGGCCTAGAGGAGCATGCTCGCATGGAGGACCACATTCAGACACTTGGCATTAGATCTGAGGGCACTGGAGGATGAGTTGGTAGTCTATAAAGGCTATAAATATAAGCACCTGCATAGAGTAAATAGGAAGAGAGATATTAGAGAGTGGGTGGAGCTCTCCAGAAATACTGCAAGAACTCTGTTAGTGGGTAATTGTATTTGGGAAAGGATGTATTGGGCAAGGGGATTGTAATTTTTCTTTTTGGTAGCATAGTTACATTAGTCCAGTTGCAATGCATGACTGTGGTCTGCTTCTCTGTGACACTCTGTAATGGCTCCATGGATGTAATGAGGTTACCAGGTTATATATATATATGAATATCAATGATTTTGATGCATACATCTTCTCATAGTTCTCTTTCATTTTATGTTAAGTATGGTTATTTGTATTCTTCTTTCTTTTATGATACAAGTTATATAATCTTTTAAGTACTCTGTCTAGGAATGACTGCAAGGATCTAGAGGCCGTTCTGAGCTCTATGGTTCTTGTATGTCTTAAATCCTTTTGAAATATCTTAAACACAAATCATAGATGATGTTTCCCACTAAACTCACATAAAAGAGAGACTCAACACCCACGCATGCCTCGGGTGAGCACCCAGCTTCCACTGGGTGATAGGCCAACATGCATGGGGTTCCTTTCTTTTTTGATAGGGTAAAAATGACTACATCTTGGTTCCATTTATGGGACCTCTTTTCAAAGTTGTAGTGGGAATAACATTCATCATGATCTATGTAGTGAGTAATGACAGAGTGGTTAATTTGGAAAGTGTTGAATCATGGTTCAAGAGCACGGAGGATGAATTTTCTTAGAGATTCAGCACTGGACCTGAGTTTGATGCACATAGATGGGTAGAAGAAAACCTCTACCATGATCTGTATGAAACTTTTTTCTGCTGCTTCCTAGTGGAACTGTATGAATGGCTCTCAGCCTATGCATCTAGATCAAGTTGGCATTATGGATCACGTGTGTGGACCCAAGAAGAATACCAAAGGCTACAGGATGTAGATCTGACATGGACCCATGCTGTGGATCATTGGTGGAAAGGAGTATTGGCTAGCTACACTCTGGAGTACGCCATTTCCACATATTCTTGTTTGGAGGTTGCTGAGTTTGAGTTTCTATGGGAGCCCAGAGGATCATTTCTATGAGATGTCCCTCTAGCTATGAAGATCTTGATGGTTACCATGAGTTTAGAGGCATTCCCAATGGCTGGCTAAACCATTCTGAGCATTGGGTGAGGAAGCTAGGGTGGAGGAAGATGGCAGATGTTGCGACAGAGAAGGAAAGGGAGGAGAGATGACTCAAGTATGGTGAAGCGTGTGAAAGGGAGATTGCTAGACAATGTGAGGTTGCAGGTGTGATGGATGTATGGTGGTAGATGTTGTGGGAAGGATTTGAGGTTCATGCAGAGGACGTGGAACCTGAGTAGTCTGTGTGACCCCATCTTGGCAAGCACGTAAGAGAGACCCCTTCGGCTTCTGATGAGAGTTCATTGTGTGGAGAAAGAAGAACCGTTGGCATGCATCTGAGCCCACCTAGTGACCGAACCCTGGCGCTTGGTTTTCCAGATCAGGGGGAAAATATTGCTAGTCTAGTTGGTTACATTGGAAGTGATCGGTCTACACCCAGGAGATATAATTTCTTATTTGGGCCTTCTATGGCTGCAAACACCAACCCAGTGTTAGGAGGAATTTTTAGGCAAGGTATAGACACGCAATATTTTGGTCTCGCATGTCTGGGAGTGGCATGGGGTATACTATTGGTAGTGGGGCATTGTCGTAGACCATCGACGCGCAGTTTAGTGGAACTGTGGCGACCCTTGGCATGACCACTATGGGATATGGTGGATCTTGTGGGTCAGGAGGAACAGGACTTGGTGGACTTGGTGGATATGGTGGTTCAGGAGGAGAGGCCTGGTGGATCTGGTGGTTCAGGACCTAGTGGATCGGGCCACGGAGGAAACACAGGTGGAAACCAAGGCTCTGGCTCAGGAGGATTTGGGCCCCAACCAACCCCATGTTTTCTTTGAAATGTCTCTACATTTTCCTAATTACAGAGGTATTGAGGATGCTGTGGAACATGTTCACAAGTGTGAACTGCTATGGCATGCAAAGGGTATCACAACCCCAGAAGTGGAAGGCTAGTCAGTTTGTAACCACGTTGCAAGGGCGTGCACACATAGCTAGTATAGGAAGTATGACCCTCATCAAACAGTAGTGGACTATACTGCTTTAAAGAACACATTCTTGGCAGAATTCCACATTCCTGAGTTTGAGCATAAGAGTATCAACACATTGAAGGATATTCAGTAAAGAATGGCAGATAGTGTATGGGAGTATGATGCATGCTTTAAAAATATCTTGTCTAAATTATCATATGATATTCATCCTTCGCAGCATGCTCAGTGGTTTGTTGGAGGATTGATCACTCCTTTTAGAAGGGCCTTATCTCATAAAACTTTTACAGACCTTTACAAGGCATTAGAAGCTACTCTGTGCACCGAGGCTATTGGTAGTGTTGATACTGGTGTTAGCCCATTCCTGGAGGCTTAGATTGCTGCTATGGCCAAGCAGTTGGAAAATTTGTCTGTGAACTCAGCCCATGAGACTCACAGTGGTTTGTGGTGCACAAATTGTGAAGTAGAGGGGCACGTTAAGGATAATACCCCCAGAGGACAGTACGCGTTGTGGCAGTAGATTGTGAAATTTTTCATGGGGACCATGATGCGAGTAGGTGCCCCTTGCTACAATGTGTATCAATCTATGGAAGAATGTGTCTTGTTACTGCAAGATTTACACCTCTACAACCCATGATACTAAGGACTGTAGGCTCATTGATCAGATCCATGAGGCCATTGATCATGGGGTGTGCCAGACCAGCGTTGCCAGTAGTTCCAAGGGTGATGATCACCATTATGAGGAGTGCACAGATGGAGGCGCGCGTGGAAGAGGTTTTTGAGGAGGATTCTGTGGTCATGGTAACCATGGAGGAGGAAGGACTGAGTTCCCATGTGGAACCTGTTTCAATTGTGGATCTACAGATCATTACAAATGAGAATGCCCAGACCTGTTGTAGTGCTCATGGTGTGGAAAGAAGCATAAGTATGAGGAGTGCCCGAAGTTGTTTGAGCACATGAATCAACATCACCAGAAAGACAAGGGTGCTGCAATGGTCAACATTAAGAAGGCAGACACATAGTGGATGCCTCGGGTAACATGGGATGCAGGTTTGGAGCCTATCTTGGTAACAACAAGGGTAGAAGCCATGCATGCAAAAGAGATACCAAGGTAGAAGAACCTGGTTTCAAGGGAGGAAGTAGTTCATGGAAAGTACCCAGACCCTGCGCATCAAAAGGAGGTGTATCAAGACACTATGGATGTCATTCAGAGTTTACAAGGGGAAATCCAGTGTCTAAAGGAGAAATCCAGGAGGGAGGAACAAGGAAGGAGAGTCGAGGCACCAAAGGATGACCTGGATGAGGTCAAGGAGGTGTGTAAAATGCTAAGGCAAGAGAATATCATTCCCTTGCTAGGATCATGGTTGAGAGAGAAGGTACCATGTGCACTGGAGGAGAGTGTGAGAGGTAGGTCTTGCATGTAAACCTTCCCCCTCATAGCCTTGACTATGACAAGGAGATCACGTTGAATGCAGTTGTAGATGGATGGCTCCTTAGTAATATCCTCATTGACACTGGCGCGGAGGTTAATGTTCTAACTTTGGATGCATGGCATCAGATGGGAAGACCTGCATTACAGCCATCTTCGAATGTGTTGTATATGGAAAACAAGACTAAGGTGATGCCCATCGGTGTTTTAAAGGATGCAGCTATTACTATCCAGGGAGCTAAGTTTACTGGGGACTTCGAAGTCTTGGCGCTCGCCGAGGTAGACAATTTCCCAGCACTACTTGGGTGCCCATGGTGTTACAAGAACAATGTGGACCTTCGGTTCAACAAAGGGTACATCAGCTTTGAAAACAAGGAGGAGTGGGTCATTATACCCCTGGTTGATGGGAAGTCGACACCCTATATTGAACCTTTGGGGGAAGAAGTTCTGGATAGGATATATGTGCGCTCAATCAGGGACCCAGAGATAATACATCCTACCGACGGAGTTATCTAGTTTGAGGATGCTCAGTCAGTAAGTGATACCACCAGTCTAGCATGTGACAATTGGGTGCATGGAACTTATGAATTGATGGGATGGTAGTTGAGAGGGTCGGTGACCAAGGTGACAAAGGCACGCATAGTTTGGTGCCTAGGAGGAAAAGAGCTGCCCAAGTATTCAGGAGGAGCCTTCCCTGAGATCTTTCTGCAGGAGATGGAAGCTCAGTGGAAGGATGAGAAGGAATGGAGAGGGATGCTAAGTTATGTCCTACTCAACACAGTGGCATGGTGGTGGGCTACACATCAGGAGAGCCTTTTGGAATGGTGTGAGGTAAGAATTTCTCTCTCTGTCAGATTCTCTAGGAGCAACGTGCCCACCGCCATCAAGGACTACCATGGGAAGGAGCCCACCTCTTTCCATATCCAGGAGTGTGAATGGGTCTAGAGAGAAGGTGTGGAAGCTTTTCCACCATCCCTCTGGGTGCACAAGTTGTATTCTACACTGCAGGGTTGTGCGCATGCATGGTACATTCATTCAGAGACACGCCGCCAGACAGGGAATTGGCAAGAGCTCGTGGCTGACCTTATTCAAACCTTTGAGTATCAGAGTACCAAGCCATCAGTTTATAAGGCCTTGTAGGGTATCAAGCACCTTACCATTGGGGATAGTGCCATGGTGGAAGATAGGCTGTTGGAGTTACTGGGTGGAATAGGTTTGGAAGCGCACTTTGAAGAAGAGATAGAGGAAACATAAGAGTTACAGCTTGAGCGTGTGTGTTTGGAAAAGGAGAAAGGAAAGTTGGTGTATGTGATTGATGGGGAGGAAGTAGAAAATTTGGATGTTAGCCATTCTGTAGGGATGCACGAGGTAGTGGACAGTGTTGATACTCACCTGCGTGCCTACCATGAGCCCTTAAAGACAAATAAGGTTAACATCAGTTCAAAAGAAGAACCTAAGGAAGCTATTATTGGAGATTATTGGTCAGAGAAGGAAGTCTCTAAGATCATTGATATGCTGTGTGAATTTGAGGATTTATTCCCACATGGGTACCATGAGCTCAAAGGCATTCACCATTCCTTGGGGGAGATGAAGATAAAACTGAAGGATAGTGCACGCCCGGTCAAGAAGAGGCCCTACCAGATGAATCCCAATTTATGCGTGTAAAGGTTAAGGAGGAGATAGATAAAATGATAGCTTCTGGGATCATTGAAGCAGTGGAAGAATCAGAATGGATAAGTCTGATGGTGATCAACATCAAGAAGGATGGACGGATTAGGATCTGCATGGATTATAGGGAGCTGAATGTAGTTTGTGTCATTGATCCTTTTCCAACCCCCTTCACTGAAGAAATTTTGGAAGGAGTCACTGGGTGTGAAATCTATTCCTTTATGGATGGATTTTTGGGGTACCACCAAGTCTGGATTGCAAAGGAGGACCAGGAGAAGAAAACTTTTGCCACTGAGTGGGGAAGTTTTGCATACACAGTCATGCCCTTTGGGTTGAAGAATGTGCCTGCTATTTTTTCACGCATAGTGGTGCAAGCATTCCAGGACTTCATCCATAAGTTTCTTCAGGTCTATTTGGATGATTGGACAGTGTATGGTCTAGTCAAAGACCATTGTGACAATTTGAGGTTAATGTTTGAGAGGTGTAGGTAGTTGAGGATATCCCTCAACATTAAGAAGTGTGTGTTTGCTACACCCTTTGGGACTTTATTGGGGCATATCATATGTAAGGAGGGCTTGCTGGTAGATCCCGCTAAAGTTGTAGTTATTGTGGGGTTAGGGGAGCCTACTAGCCAGAGCGCAGTGCGTGGATTCCTTGGGCATACGGGTTATTACAGGAAATTCATCAAAGGGTATGCCAAGATCGCTGCACCTTTAGAGGAGCTACTCAGACATAAAAGTGCCTTCCATTGGGGAGAGGCGCAGTAGAGGGTGTTTGATACATTAAAAGATAGGCTTGTCACCGTGCCTATTTTACATTTTCCCTCTTGGGACAAGACCTTCCATGTCCATGTAGATGCCTCAGGGACCACTATTGGAGTAGTGCTTGCACAACCAGGTGAAGGAATTGTTGATCATCCTCTATGTTTTGCAAGAAAGAAGTTGACACCAGCAGAGTAGAATTACACCACAACTGAGCACGAGGCATTGTCAATGATCTACGTGCTTTTCAAGTTTAGATAGTATCTTCTGGCAACACCCTTTGTGTTTTACACCGACCACATGGCATTAAAGTATTTGGTGAACAAGCCCATTCTGCAAGGGCGCATATGTCGGTGGGTGTTGTTGTTTCAAGAATTTGAGTTCACCATTGTAGTGAAGCCTGGGAAAAGCAATTGTGGACCTGATCATCTGTCAAGAATTGATTCAGGGGAGGATGCGTAGAGTATTGAGGAGACAATGCCAGATGTGCAACTATTTAGGTTGCGGCACGTGCCCTTGGATTTGGAGGAGATTGTGGTATTTTTAAAGGAAGGTGTGGTGCCAGAAGGAATGAAGGCATTAGAGAAGAAGTAGTTAGCCATATGCGCCGCTCCCTACATGTTAATCAGTGGAGACTTATACAAGTTGGGACGTGATGAAGTGTTGCGCAGGTGTGTATTAGAGCATGAGTGCCTCGCCATCATGGAGGAAGCACATGGAGGAAGTGCGGGTGGGCATTATGCAGGTGATGCCACTGCGCATAAGATATTAATGGCAAGGTTTGTGGTGGGAAACCCTGTACAAGGATTATAAAGACTATTGTAAAGTGTGTGACCATTGTCAGTGCATTGGCAAACCAGGAAAGAGAGATGAAATGCCTTTGCACCCTATACCTAGTGGAACCTTTTGAGAAGTGGGAAATAGACTTTGTAGGCCCTATTGCACCAGTGGCACGTAGGACTGGGTCATGCTATGTCATCACTTGCATGGATTATTTGACTAGGTGGGCAGAGGCAGCCCCAACTAAAGATTACACAGCAGCCACAATGGCAAGGTTCTTGTGGGAGAACATTATCACGAGGTATGGATGTCCGTTGAGTTTGACCAGCGATAGGGGTACGCATTTCTTGAATGAGACCGTGAGGATCCTGTTAGCAGAATTCATGGTGGCTCATCACAAGACTACGCCCTATCACCCACAAGAAAATGGAACCGTGGAAGGCATTCAACAAAATACTGAGTCATATCCTGACCAAAATTTGTGATGTCAGAAGACAAGATTGGGATGACAAAGTATCAACAGTATTATGGGCTTACAGGACAACTTATAAAAGGCTGAACAAAGCCACACCATTTCAGTTGGTGTTTGGCATGGAAGTTGTTCTGCCGGTTGAATTCATGTTACCTTCTCTGTGAATAGCATGCACGCAGGAGGGTTGGCTGATGAGCAAGCGCTGGAAGAAAGAATTGAGGAGTTAATGAAATTGGATGAGAGATGATCACTCGCCAGGTGGAGCCAAACAACAGAGAAAGCAAAGCAGAAAGCTTGGCATGATCACCACATTAGAAACAAGAAGTTTGAGGTTGGGCAGATGGTCTTACTATATGATTCTAAGTTTCTGTGCCATCCTGGGAAGTTGAAAGTCCATTGGTTGGGTCCTTACACAATCTCGTACATCCTTGATTCAGGCACGTGCCAGTTACAAGTGCTGGATGGGATGAAGTTTCCTGGACACTTCAATGGGAGTAGGCTGAAGCCCTACTATAAATAAGTCTTCTTGGTGTTTGTAAATAAGGCAGTTTTTCCAGTTAGTTTAGAATTTTCCTTTATGCATTTCTTTTCTTGTGTTTCCCTTTCGCGTTGTTGTTTTGTTTTGTGCCTTGGGTGCTGGTAACCTTATTGCTACTTTTTGAGAATTTGTGAGTGCGCAGAGGACCGCACATCATTTTAAGTGTGGGGTGGAGTAATGTGAAGGAGCGCATGGTTAAGAGTGCCAAGGAAAGTTTGTGTTAAAAATCCCAGTGGAATGGCCTGGTTGAAAGAGGTGTATGGAGAGATAAGATGGAAAAAGGATGGTTGGTGCCAAGATAAAGCTACTTATAGATCCCATGTACAAAGGAGGAGAAAGTGCATTAAGCAACATGAGGTAGGTGAGAGAAAAAATTAGGATAGAAGAAGTGCCTTCGGCACTGGTTTTGCATGTGTAAGAGTCTCCTGTCAGGTTGGATTGGTTGCGTGCCAGAAGGTTGGAGGATTTTCCACGCAGGTTGGGTGCATGAGGGAAAGCGCTTAAGTCAGGATTTGTTTGAAAAATCTGCATTAAATGAAGAAAGTATGGTGGTAGGTGAAGTAGCACTTAATGCTCAAAAAGGGAAAAACTATAAATAAGGGGGTCAGGACACTTCATTTTTCACTTTGCGTATAAGAGAATGAAGCACTTTTTACACCTTTGCAAACTAGGGCTTCCAAAAAACTGATCTGTGTGAAGAAAAATTTGGAGAAATTGAAGCGTGAGTAGCTAGTTTGGATTTGTGAACCAGGAGGAAGGGATTTCATGGGCATGGGAGAAAGTGTGAGAAGACACCGTCTTGTGAAGGGAGTATCCCAGTTAGGGTTTGAAGAACTAGGGCATGGGTTTAAGTAATTTTCTTCACAAGTTTGAGATCTAGGGTTGGAGAGAGCGGAAGAACAAAGTAACAGAAGTGATTGAAGTGGGAAGAAGACCTAGAAAATGGCACCCAAGAAACCAGCTAGTACACCCAAGAAGGGAAAAGGAAAGGGCAAGGGAAAGCAACAAGAAATTGAAGCAAGCACAAATGAGGAATGGTATGCAGAAATGCAGTACCCAGATGGAGTGTTGTTGGGGAAGGAGTGGGAGTCCCATCTTAGGGATATGTCTGTAAATGATTATAATCATCAGACAAGCACAATTGAAAAGGAGTTGGTGCTGGAGTTAGTGCACCCAACAAACAAGAGGATGCCAGAAGGTTTTCCCATATATAATGATGACGTGAAGGTCAAATTGGAGAAGGCAGGGTTACTACAACTCTTTGAGTTGCCCTACTTCGGGAAACCTGAGTGACTGTATCAGTGGCTGATGTCACGCGTGCATGAGGACTATTTCCACTTTGTGGGGTGCAAGATGCACATAACTCCTCAGCTCATTTCACATTTCACAGGCCTCATCTATGAAGGAGACGGGTTGGAAGATGATTTGACAGACAAGGAAGTGATTAAGGAAACTATTGCCACTTTTGCTTGCAAAAAGGGGTCAAGGTATTATGATGTCACAGACATCAAGGATCCAGTAATGAAGATGGCCACACACCTGGTGTCAAAGCTAAATGGCCAGGAGAGATGGACTCAAGTCAGTAAGCCATGGTTAAATGTTTGCAGAAATATTTCAGAGGGCACCATCTATAATTTGTCTGCATTCATCGTGGATGAAATTATCAACTGCGCGAAGGAAGGTGACAGGATCCTTTTTGGAAATGTGCTGCTGACCATCGTGTTCTCAGAGATAGGGGTACCAGATGCATCAGATAAAGTTCATATGGGAGTACCCTGATGAAGACCCCTCACCCACTAAAATATTTGAGAAGTAAGCTTGTGACACTATGACAACAGTGCACAAGGTGCTTGGAAAAGTGGTACATGCACCTAAGGAACGTGTTCGGGGTAGAATGGAGAATTCCTGAACAACTGCCAGTGGCCACTAGGGGAGAAGCAGAATTTGCTGTGTACCAGCATTACTACCTGGGCAGATTCAAGTTGATAGATGACTCATGGAGCCCATGGTGCAAGCTCCCCTTTTCCTTCACAGCTCAGTACTTCCAAGTGGGAGTAAACAGGTTCAAGGAGTCCAAAAAGTTTAAGTTGGACCTTGGTAGTTTAGACAAAGACCACAGGGACTTGCGTAAAGGGTTGGTCTACCCTAGCAAACATGCATACATAAAGCGGTATGTGTCACATGAAGTGCAAATGACAAGGCCCATGACTCTGCCCATTGCAGGAGGATCCATGGTGCATGTTTACATTCGCATAAGGCCCAAGTCAGAGAAGGGCACATACCTAGAAAATGAGGTATCTATACCTCAGGATCCAACTGGGAGGAAGAGATCCATGCCCAAGTGGGAGGAAAAGAAACCAGAAAAGAAAAATCCAAGTGTGGTGGACACACAGGCAATAGGTTCCCCTGGGGTAGGCGCCGGACCCAGTACGTACGTGTGCAAGAAGAAGGCCATAATTAGAGAAAAGACCCCAGAGCTAGAGGATACGTCAAATAAGGAGTCATCAGAAGAAGAAACAGAGTCACCTACACTGGAATCTCCTAGTTAGGAAAAAGTAGAGGGTAGAAGAGGAGACCACCTCGGAAGAAGCTAGAAGTATGGGCAAGTACATAGGAGAGAAGGATGGTAGTGAAGAAGAAGTAAGTGGGGAAGAGGACCCTGGGAAAGATCAAGGGCCACCTATTTTCAATATACATGATTCAGAGGAGGAAGGTGGAGAAGAAGAACAAGGGTTCCTTTTTGTGCGGTGCAAGGATAGCCAGGTAGGAGGAAGCACCCAGGACATGGGAAAAGATGAAGAGGCTAGCACACAGAAGCAAGAGGTTCCAAGCTCGGCACAAGAGCAAATGGCCAAGGTGGTAGAAGAAGAGGAGACAAGGGACATTGAGACCCTGGTGGAGGACAAAGTGGAACGTGGCACTGAGCCAGTATTAAGCAAAGAGAAGGAGAGCGCGGAAGAGGAACATGGCAGCACTAGAGGCCCAGTTTTAACTGTAAGTATACCCAAAGGTACACATGGGAGGAAGGCGTGCAGAGGGGGGAAGGCCAGAGATGGGTTATATTGATGACCCCAAGAATGTGTTTCATGCATGGTTCCAGAGTACACTTCTGGTGGGGGAGCTTGTAGGCATGTCATCTTTTGACAAGGAGGCTGCCTACCTATGGACAAGGAAGATGATCTCTTGGGAAATTGAGTCCCACCTTGATGAGCCAGAGTTTGAGGTAAGCCACAGGGAAATAGTAACATTTCCAGGACCAGGAGAAGATAACCCAGTGGTGGATACCCAGCAGCTCTCAGATGAACAACTGAGCAACGCACTTAACAAAGTCTCCATTGAGATAGAGGCTAGACTCTTCAGGTGAAATGATAGGATTAGGGATCTGGAAGGGGAGCTGAAGGAGAAAGAGGAAGAGCTAGCTACATTAACCAAGGAGCTGAGCCAGGAAAAGTTAATCAGTGCCCAGTGGCAGTGGGAATTGAAGGATGAAAAGGCCAAGGTGAGTGATGTGTACAAGAAAGTAGAATCCATCAATGGGGCCATACTATTAAAGCATCCGGACCTAGCATCACCCATGCGTGCAAGTATGGATCTACTTTGGGATGCCTGGAGGATTTAACAAGGGTCCTCACCATGGAAAGACAACTGCCAGCCTTGGAGTCTGTAGAGGAAGTGGCCACGCGCCTAGAGAAGGAAGACAAGTTGAAGATCGTAGTGCTCGTCGTGGAGTACAACAAAGTGCTTGCTGATATAAGGGCCTGCTTCCCAGACTGCTGAGGCCACATACAAAAATTGTGTGGATAGAGACAAAGTGGCAGGCACCCTGGTTGCCACTCATGAAGTGGAACTCAAGGAGTTCCAGGAGAAAAACAAGGGGAATAGGGTGGAAAGAGACAAAATCCTTGCCGAGGTTGAGAAGAAATCAGAGGCCATTGAAACCTTAAGGGTTTCAATCAAAAATCAGTTAAAGGAGCTATATCCACTTATCACATGAAGAATGGATGCATTGGAGGATATATGCAAGGAATTGGAGAAGATCACAGATACTATGAGCGCGCAAGGGGATGGACTAAATTTTGGGGAGGTAAGCGCCCTGGTCGGTGACCTCTGTCAAAGAGCGTAGGATGAAGTCGATGCCTGGAATAAATTGGAAGCTGACTTGAAAAAGGATTTTCCTAGTCTGTTGTAGTAATTCTTTCACTCTCCCATTCTTTCTTCTTTCCCCATTCTTTCATCCCTTATTCTTTTTCCTAGGCGTAAGCCTATTTGTATTCTTTCTCTCACTAAGAGGAGTGTTCCCGTGGATGGAGAACAGGCGTAGTGTGGGGTGATGTTGGGCCCCTAGAATATTGACTAAGTATAGAAGGCACGTAGGTGCACAAGGGCCCAGTAAAAGAAAGGTGTGCAAGGACAAAGCGCGCAAGGTAGGGTTTAAGAATTGGGTTTAAGGAAGCCCGTGGCATGCACATGGACATAACCAAGGGTTTGGGACTTAGAAAAATTGGATGTTCGGGGTAGAACACGTGAAAATCATGACCCGGCTGTGCATGGATAAGATGCCAGCCTGGCGACAGGTTGGCCCAGGAAGGAGCATGCCTGCGGTAGAATCTTCTAGAAGCACATCATGGGATAAAGTGGGAAGCTCAGGCCTAGAGGAGCATGCTCGCATGGAGGACCACATTCAGACACTTGGCATCAGATCTGAGGGCATTGGAGGATGAGTTGGCAGTCAAGAAAGGCTATAAATACAAGTTCCTACAGAGTAAACGGGAGATACTTAGAGTGTGGGCGGAGCTCTCCATAAATACTGCAAGAACTCTGTTAGTGAGTAATTAGACTTGGGGAAGGATGTATTTGGCAAGGGGATTGTAATTTTTCTTTTTGGTAGCATAGTTACATTAGTCCAGTTGCAATGCATGACTGTGGTCTGCTTCTCTGTGACACTCTGTAATGGCTCCATGGATGTAATGAGGTTACCTATTATATATACATGAATATCAATGATTCTGATGCATACATCTCTCTCATGAGTTCTCTTTCATTTTATGCTAAGTATGGATGCTTGTATGCTTCTTTCTGTTATGATACAAGTTATATAATTCTGTTAAGTACTTTGTCTGGGATGACTGCAAGGATCTAGATGCCGTTCTGATCTCTACGGTTCTTGTATGTCTTAAATCCTTTTGAAATCTCTTAAACACAAATCATAGATGATGTTTCCCACTAAACTCACATAAAAGAGAGACTCGGCACCCGCGTGTGCCTCAGGTGAGCACCCAACATCCACTAGGTGATAGGTCGGTGCATGGGGTTCCTTTCTTTTGTGTTAAGGGTCTCATTCTCAAATCTAGCACACAACACTTTCTCACGTATCCATTCCCCTAGTAAAGGGATAAGATTCTACTGGCACAACATATTACACACCTCTTTCATGTCATCAACATTCTTATACAAAAACTCAATATTATTTGCATGTTCTCTCTCATGCTCCTACTCCTTTAGAAATTGTATTTCACCCTATAAATCTTTGATGTTTCCCATAGTATCCAGATAAACCTCCTTCTAATGCACCACATCTAGATACTTAGCATGTATCAAATATTATTTCTAGATGAGATTCTTAGCCTTAAGAGTCTCACATGCGGGCATGGCCTCAACACAAGTAGTAACTAATAAGAGTCTGTAAATCAAGATCAAGTAATATTCTTAGGAATCCACTGATGAAAATTTTTGCATCACACCTTGATTATTCCCGCACCATTTTCCTTCTTGTTTTTAACTCATGTGCTCATATAGGTCCAAAACATCTTCTTATTTGTGTTACTTCCCACACCATGAGAAAAATACATTTTGAGGAAAATCTACTCTAATAATGATCAAGAGACCCATAAGTATAGAAAGTTCCTTGAAAAATCCTTCCTCTACCACCACCACAACCTCTACCTTGATATCCTCCTTGAAATCCTCCATTCATATTATCCCTTTTTTTCCTTTCACTATGTTGTCCCTCTTTTTCCTTTGATCTGATCACAACTCTAGTTTGGCACACTCATGTTTCAATGGATTTGTGGATATGATCAAGTCAGTTTACTATCATTGGTGTCATGGTGTATGGGCATGAAAAATCTTATAATACATAAACATGTTCTTCATAAATCACACACTGCAAAAAAGGAAAATTCCATACATCATGGTCCTTGTGGAAAATTTCACAATCTAGTAACAACATGTGTACTGACTTGTATGGGAAACATATCCTTAGTATGTATTTCAACCTTACAATCAGTGACACCATATACCATTGTGTGTCTCGTGTGCTGAGTTGGTAGAAATATTTTGTAACCTTTTTTTTGTCATGGCTACTGATTTGTACCTTTAAGAATGGGATCACCCTAGTATCAACACTTCCAACTACCTTAGCATGAAGGGATGTTTCCAAGGCCTCAAAGACGGATCAGATGCATCTCTATAACATGAATATCTATGAAATGGATTCAACAATCCTCTAATAAACCACTACGTATGGTGACTTTGATGAATGTCATAAGAAAATTTTGACAATAAATTCTTAAAGCATGTGTGTCATATTCCTTAATGATTTCAAATAAACCTTTTTATAATGTCCTTGAGTGCACTAATGCTTTGATGTTCAAATTCTAGAATATGAAACTTGGCCAAAAATGTAGAGTGCAAAGCATTATATTCTACTATCAGTATGATGTGGATCATACTTCCTGTACCAGCTATGCACGAGCCCTTGAAGTGCAGTGGAAAATTAGAATTTCCTTCCTATCTGAAGTTTTAATTCCCTCAGCACACCATAGTAGTTCACACTTGATGCACATGATCTATTGCCTCTTCAATACCCCTATTACTCTGTAAAGAGGAGATAAATCTCATAGTAAACTTGAGGTGTTTGTTATGACTATAGAGGTTACTTAGGTGGTTGTTATGGATGTGGACCCTGTCCACTAAATCCAAAACCAGAACTCCCACTAGTATTTCCTCCAAGTGGTTGTTGACCCAATCCTCCCACACCCTCGACTGCGAGATGTAGACCAGTTGATGTAATCCCTTGTGTCCTAGTTGTAGTACTGAACTGAGACACCTACGGTATGCGTAGTTGCAACACCCATAAAATTACTCCCAATGGTCTGCGTGCCAATTATCTATCTCAATTATGTTGCTGGAAATAATCATCCAAGCATACTCCTAAATAGTGGTGTTTGTTGTACTATGATAGGTATATTCATATCATGATGCACTTCTTAATTCAACACAAATTGATATTTTCCTGTCTCTTCTTTCTTACCTGCACTAGTTTGCTACTCAATAACTACCTTTGGATCTAGAACACCATGCACAAGGACTAGGTTACTCAGTAGGATCAGATGCACGTATGCATTCCTCATTATTTCCTCTAACATGCTCTCATCCAAAGCTGAAGGGGATATCTCTACTCGTCTTTCCCAAAGTTGGGAGGACCTGATGTTGTGGTTCATCATCTTCCACAAGATCTTCATAAAACTTCATGATCCATCATTCCCCTCAACCTAAGGGACACTTCAATTTCATATGCATGTTCCATGTCCCTCTCTCACACTTCATTAAACTTGAGTCATCTTTCCTCTCTATTTCTATATCTTCCACCATGTCTGTCATAATTCTTCACACCTAATGCCTTGTAACTACACATAGTGGGGGTTTAGCTAGCCATAGGGAGGCTCTCTAAGTCCAACTCTATCATCAAGATCTTGATTGCTAAAGTTATAACGCATAGGATAAGATTCTTTGGGCTCAAACAATAATCTAAATTTACCTTCCTTTGGACATAATAAGTAGAAATAGTACACTCTAATATATAATTACATATACACACCATCCCACAAACGATCTACAACTCTATTCCACTCCACATCTGCATCAAAGGGATTCAAGTAATCTTATGTATCCAAAGCTTCAACCTAGGACCCCAAAATTTCTTTGATTCATATGTTTCCAATCACTCATAGAATTCTACTAGAAATAAGTTGAATAATGTCTCATAGAGGTCGTGATACATATTAACTTCCACCCCACAATGTGCATTGAAATCAAATCTAGTGTTATATCGTTGCACAAACTTACATTGACCATCTTCTACCCAATTTTTAATGCTTTCCAAAGTTAATCAATATACCATCTGTATGCAACATCCGAGTAGATATTTTTAAAAGAGGTCCTAATAATGAAACCAAAATTTAGTCCTTGTTTATCCACTCAAATGATATACGTGCTAACACTCTATCCCATCAGCACTAAATGCTCACCTGAAGTACGAGAAGCTACTAGGTCCCTCTTTTATATTTTCTTGTCAATATTTTAGCATGCATATTCATAATAACCATCAACCATTTAAGTATAAACCATTACATGCATTCTCCTTGGAAACACGTGTAATAAGAAAATATAATAGATCAAATAACAACCAATATCAAATGCACCGTAAATTCACCATATTCATACATTTTAATGATCATAATCCATCCTCCATAATCCATTATATATTAATTTATTATATCACATAAGCTGAATACATCATCCTACCAAGGTGTTGGACCATGTGTAAGTATCAAACCCTCGATCATAACTACATAACAAGACTCTCATAAATCAGACGTGATCATGATGATACCAAAACTATTGTGTACAACAAATATATATAGGTGGGGAATTTCCCTTTACCACCCATGTTCTCTCCTAATAATAGGTATGCCCAAAAATATCTAATATGCATTACATCCAAAAATAGCCACAAGGTGTGCATGTTTTTTACATCAATCCTAATAATAGATTATACTAAATATAGATCCAGTGTTAATCCTATTATTAGATTACCTCATGTACAATCATCCCATAATCTATACATGTGATTTTTATAAATTTAGCTTCTTTTTATGAGTCCCAAGCCAATCTAATGTTTTCTAAATATAACCCTTGCTTGGACACCACTCTTCCACCATTCTTATATTTTTATCCCATGATTAAAAAATAGGCTAAGTCATGATTTCTTGTCTGTCTGGTCATGAGCCTTCTATGTGCCACTTCTGTTGGTCCCTATGCATGCACACACGCCTCCCTTGCATGCCATTTTTCTCCACATGTTGTCCATACTTAGCCATTTTGTATGTCCAATAGTAACTATACTAAAGGGACAATTATATGCATTTCGGTTAAGATCTAGGCCATATCATAAATAGTGTATTTGAGCATGGATGCATTAGGAGGGAGAGAGACTACTTCTTCATATTACATACATGTTTTCAAAATAGAAACAACACAAAGAACACTTGGATTTGGCTCAATAGTGGGGGTATTGTATGGTAGATTCTTCTTGGGGGCACTTTAGGAACATTAATCAAGATTAACATCTTATCCTTTGAGGTTTGGGAAGGACTATTCACTTGCCTACTTATTAGATTGTACTCATCTTAGGAAACAACTGCATTAATCAAGAATTACCTATCATCTTTTGAAGGGACTTTTCCATCATACATTTTTATCATCAAAGCTCTTAGGTACTCAAAATCATGATTGGGAAATTTAAAGGATTGATCCATATCAACTTCAACATCAACTTCAAGGGGAAGATAACATACCTTGTTTACACTTGCCCAAAAATCATCAACAATTCTAGCACATAGAAGATTAGTAGAGGTTGCACCTTGTTCAAAGTTTACTTGATGATCAAGCACACATGCATCATCAAAGTCTGATCTAGAAAAAATATTCATCCAAAGTGGATTTATCACAAGGAATACGAGGAAATAAGAATTTATCACACCAATCAATGATGTGTTCTTCTTCAACAACTGAAATTCTTGCACCCAATGGATCAGGAATAGCTACCTTATTATCTCTAAGTGGATGTTTTCTATCATTTTGACCCATAGGTATCTTTCCTCTATCATCTGCTCTATGATATTTAAATTTGTTTTAATTTTGATTCTATTTTGAACTTGAGGGCCCAAAGAGAACCCTTTCTCATCTCTTGCTATCTTGTAGGAGATTTCTTTAACTATCCCCTACCAAGGTCTTGACCACTTTCTCCATATTAGTGGACTTGTTTGCTTGTTGTTTTCAGGGTTGACAAGTTTTACCCCTTCCCTTTTTGGTGGTTCACCAACGACCTTGATGTTGTTTTCAATTTGAATGGCCATGTTGAATTCTTCCCTCAAACATATGGGGTTTCTTGTCTCTCAAATAATAGGTTATTTTTTGTCAAATGCATCAGAATACTTGATCAAACAAGACTCATCACTCGGTCTCAAATTAGCTGGTAATCTCATCAAGGTCTTGTTGAACCTTGTGTTGAAATCTTGTACACATTCATTGGGATTTTTATTTATGTTTTCAAATTTAGACAAGAGGAACCTGGGGTCAGTCCTATCACCATATTGAATTCTAAAGGCATTCATCATTTCTTCCCAAGAATCAATTGAACCATGAGGAAAGGAATTAAACCACTCTCTTGCATCTTTCTAAGAGTATGCACAAATAACTTCAAGAAAACATCTTCATGTTCTACTTCATAATCATCAATAATATTTTGGAACAAATTAAGATGTTGATCACCACTAATAGCATTATTTCCTTGAAATTTAGGCAACCTATTCCTAATTTCATTAGGCACCTCATTTGGATATCCAGGCATATCCCCAAAATTAATGGGTCTAAATGCTTGAACTCTGAAAGGGGCATGTGGAGGAGGATGATCCATGTTATTATTAACAAGATCCTCAATGACACGATCAACAATATTGTGAATAATAGATCTATGAACCAAAGGAGGAGGGTGCTATTATTTTGTAAATTTCTCAAAGGAGCACCTCCAACAATTGTAGGCCTAGAATCTTATTCAAACAAACTATGGAGTTGAAAAATAGGAATGCTAGGCTCTGACCTCTCAGGAGAACTCAGATACTCTTCTATCAAAGGAGAAGCAGCTAAATCAAATGTTTGTACATTCTTACCCTGTGAATGTTGATCAACAACTGGTTTCCAAATTTGTCTACTCCTACGCAGTGTGCCCAACTCAAGAAATAGTTCTTTAGTAGGGTCTGATTTGAATGATGATCTCAACCCTTCCATCTTTGTAAATGCAGAGTTACTAATAAAATATATCAAATAATATAGCACTAGTCAAACCTAGAACTCATAATGGACTAGCCACTAGATATTGCACTCTAGACATGATAGATCAACCTGAAAATGCAATGTATACCACTCCAAAAATAACAAATAGATGATGATTTGATAAAAAATTCTTAAACCCATGGAACTGATAAATATTACTTCAACTCCCAAAACAACAGAAGAGTGTTGGTTATGTTGAATGGGACTGATATGGATTGCTAACACTACCACAACCAATAAATCTTGTTTAAATCACACTCAAAACCCTGAAAACAGTATTAAAACTGAACTTTAGACAACTACTTCCCCGGAAATGACACCACAAGAGTGTTGGTTCCCAATCTAACACCCCAAAACAATACTAAAATGTAGAGTTGTATGAGGAAGGAGCAAGGGAGGAAGATATACCTGTTGATTTATCATTTGTAGTTGAGGATGGATCTATATTCTCTTCATGATAAAGCCTTATAGGGATGACAGGGAGGCACTTTACTAAGGGTGTGGTTTTTCACCTTGCTACTTTATGGCTCTTCCTAAACCAAGGTGAGAGGACCGAGGGGTGGCTTGAAAGAGAGGGAAATATTATATTTCAAACCCTAAAACTTGCTAGAACCTCAATCTAAGATAAAATACAACCAAAAAATGCAATGCTCATTCATAAAAATGGTCACATAAGCATTGCAATCACTTGATACATCAGACACAAGGCACTAAATAAAAATTTAATGTGATCACAAACATCATTTTAAAGGAATCTGTTGACAACTTGGTATGAGTAATGCTTGAGATGTTAAGCTTCATGAATCAGAGAAAACACACTTCAAATATTACGATGGTTGTGATATTCAGTAGATAACATGTGGAAGTACAATAATGGTGATGAAATCTATAGGGGTGGGAAAAAAGGATAGTGTGAGATGAGATGAAGGACGATGAAGATGGTGGAAAAGGAATAGTGAGAGGAAGTAGCTGCATTAACCATTTTGTCTTGATAATTCTTCATGCATTCAAATATGGAATCAAACTAAAATCACCTTCAAAAGGTTATTTACCCTCATGGAAACCCAAGAAAGGTAAATAATACAAAATAATTCTTGAAACCCAAGCATAAACACTGAGAATGAAGTCTCATGCACTCATCACACCAAATTTACAACACCAAAGGACACCCTATGACAAACACGTATGCATTTTTTAGAAATTGTAGAAAGGATGTTTATAATTGAATTTGATGATGCAAGGTAACACTACAATGTAACAAATCCTCAATACCCAATCAAAAAATCAATTGCAAAATGCTTCTTGTAGTTATTTGGCATGATCAACACAGAATTATAAGGAAAATGGAAATTTATTGATTTCATATTTGTTTACAAGAATAAACATCAAAATTGTACATGGTCGAAAGGAATTTTGTGTCCATTTTCAAAGGAGAAAAAGGAAACATGTAAGAATGAGTCTCAAAATATTGATAATGGTTGTACAATAACAACCACCTTAGCATGAACCTTCAAATGACAAGCACAAATCACCAATTCTCTGCAAATTTACTTCACAAATAGAAAAATTTGCACTTATGAAGGGGAAACCTCACAAGCTTCAACAAAAACCAACTAATTAAAGAGAGAAAAGAATCCATTAGTGAAGAAAAGCCTTTACTTTTTATACATAACAATGTATCAATCCCAAAGTAATATCCCATAGATTCCAATCTAAGGACTTAGAGCATGTTGATTGGTGATTTTTGTGCTTAGGGAGAAAATCAATGAAAAAAATTCAATCAAAAAGATAAATGAATATGGAATTTCCAAGTGTCTTATTCTTGATGCTCTGATGATCCATTATTCATTTTTTGAGTTCCATGGAGGTATGTTATTCTTCAAGAATCATCCATGGGTATAGGGGGATCAAAACAAAGCATCTACAATGTTTGAAAACTACCAAAACTTTCATCATTAAAATATCTCAAATTACTTTGAACCATATACTATAAAACTAATATCTTTAAAATAATTCTCCAAAAATTCTCAATGCACTTGGTTGGAGGTGAAATAGATGCCTGAGAAAAAATTTATGGGGAAAAATGTAAACCCAATCATTCTGTGCAAAACTACCTTGTTCTGCAAATTTCAGGATAATTCACCTTTGCTTCTTGGATTTTTTATTATTCATTTCATTTTGTGGCTTTGGTTTGACTCCTTTAATTCTATCGTGGTTTTTTTCCTCACTCATAAGGTATTCCTTAATGTATGACTCTTCTTTTGTTTCATGGCTTCAATAACTCCACAGAACAATAAGTGTTTGATGTTTGCATATCATCAAATTTAATCATTTTACGGGTTTGCTAGCTTTGCATACTTATTCGTTTGGTACACTCTTACATTAATTATTCTTACATCAATATGCCAAATATTCCCACACCCTCCATTGATTTCGTGAAGGTCTAATTCATTTGTTATGTGACTTCCTTTCCATGTGACCATACTTCCTTGTTACGTATCCTTTTTACAACTCCATGAAACATTAATATCCTTGTTCCATGACATCCACACTTGGTCACATTATAAATTCATTATTCCTTTTTTGTTTCTCCTTATGGAACTTTTTATGGGCATCATAACTTCTTTTGAGTAGAATACACCCTTTGTTTTATGGAAATGAAATTTTATATGCAACATTATAATCACCAAGTATGTGAATCATTAAGTTTATTCATATCTTTATTTTGTGGCTTTTCCTATGAAAGTTCCTTTATCTCACAAAAAAAATTCCTATGACTTTTTTGCTTCATTTTTTTCTTCAAACTCGCCAAAGACTTCATTTTCTTTAATTTGCATACCACTATTTCTTAAAATTCATGGAGCATCAAAACTTTATGAAATCATCAAAACTAAAGGGAAGTCAAGATGTAAGTGTAACTCCACATTACATGGTCATATAATGATACCAATACAACTTTGAGGATCAAGTAACCACCAAGTAATTTGTGGAAAAAGGGAACAAACTAGGAAAATAGAAAGGTTGCTTCAACATATTTCAAAGGATTTTCCAAATATGGTGCTAAGAGACAAGGGGATAAAAATATTCACCAATAGGAGGAACTATAGTGAATCTTGAAATAACTCTTTTTTCAATTATTACCCTTACCCTAATATACTTAAATGTGATGCTGAAGTTTCTAAACTATCATGATATTGAAAAATGCAAATGGCCAACTACATGGATGTGGAATTTCATGGTGAGCTAAGAGGATAAATTTGTTAGAAGGTAAGGAAAGTCAATATTACATCAATTTTTTTGAAAGGTGTATAAATGATATATGAAGTATGACCATAAATATATCGTTGTGAAATTTGATACACTAAAGGTTAATTTTTTGAAGGAGTTTTATATACCTAAAATTGAGAAAGACATTTTTTGTGCTAAAAGAGATCAAACATGAAATTTTACAAAGAATGTGAGTGTATAATGTGTGATGCAACACCTTAATGTAAAATATTTTCTATGATATTCACCTAATACAAAATTCACAATGATTTATGGGAGGTTTATTACCCCTTTTTTAGAGAAAAAATGTTATGAATAACTTTAATTCCCTATACAAGTATATTTATGTACCATTGCAAATGGAGGCAATACACAGCTTCAAAACTAATGCTTACCCATTTCTAGAGTTGAAAATCTCCATGATGTCAATCCATTTGAAGAAATTATTTGTTTCAAGTATCCAACCTTCATAAGAACCTAAAAAAGTATTTTATTGACTATAATGTGACTACACATACCAAATGGGAGGTATTCAATGTAGGATTTAGATTACAAAGCTTGTTTGTGAGTTTATTTAGAAATATCATGAGACATAGAATTAACCGAAGGTTTAATGAACACAAAGGATTAGGATGACCTAGTGAAAATTCTATTCCATTGAGTAAATGTGCCAAGACAATAATAGAGATTCAAGTAAAGTGAAGTCTCTAACATATTTACTATGAGGCTAGGGGTATGTAGGTTTAATTTTTTGTTGTAGAGGTGGATGATTTCATGGATCATGCTTTAATTATGGGGCCTTAGACAATTATCAAAGATATTGTTCCAAATTTCTAATTTTTGCACATTATAGACAGGGTCATGAGCTAGAGAAATAAATGGAATTAGTTAAGAATATCAAAGAGAGTGAGAATTTTTAGTCCACCAAAGTCACTAAGGTGTATCAATACAAAAAGAGTTTGAGACATAAACTAGTGACCTCTTAAGAAGTTAAGGAAGAGGAAAATATAAACATAAATAACTGAAGTGGAGTGGGCATGGAAGCCAATAATTATCCACCATAAATGTATACTATAACATAAGATACTATGTTGATGTCGATGTAGGAAATGATAAGGTATTTATAAGGTGAATTAAATTTTTTTTGGGAGGTAGCAGTAAAAATAAGGTAGTAACAATGTTAAAACCCCAATTTGAAGGATATTGTGGAATTGAGTGATATTTTTGTGATGATGAAGTATGAAGGGGTTTTACCATTGTTGAAGACTTGGCTCTATAAAACCTTAAAATTTGTGCAAGAAGATGGAATTATGAGCTTGAAGGATTCATATATTAAAAATCAATTGGGATTTGATGAATAATTTATTAGAATCATAAATTAATGAGAAATATATGAGGAATGTTGTGTGTAGTACCCACTTCCCTTTGACACTTTTAGATTCTGATCTTGATACTATTGATCTTATTATGGACACTATTATGTTTTGTTTTAGTATGATGGTTAGATGTTAGATCAAGGATTATTATTGATCTGGATTCAGTTATTATGCATGATGATTACTAGAGACATTTTTTTTATATATGTGGATGATGATATATTGTTTGACATGGACATATTATAGATGTTGATTTGGACATGTGACATTGGATGTTGTGAGTAGACATAGTATGGAAGATTATTGATGATGATATAGTTGATTAATTAATTGAAAATGATAATGTTGAATTCTTGATGTTGTTGTGATTCATATGTTTAGATGATCTTGAGATGTTGTTATATCATTTTGGATGTTCTGATATGGCCACAAGGCCGAAGGAGGTATTTGCATTTTGCAGGTTAAAATATCACAACAATGTCAGGGGACTAGAGACTAACCATATTGGAATTCTGGGTGAATTCAACAAGGTCACCATGGCAACTATTTTGTGTGTGTATGTGTGTTGTGCTATGTTAGGGATTCCCATGGGGGGGATTTACATTATATGTGACCATGGGTTTATGTAATTTATTAATGTGGTTTATTTATGAAGGTTTGCATGTGTTTATTTTGTGATGTGTTACCCTTTTCATTAGTTACTATTATTATGTTGTGTTAATGTTGTCGATAATCATGTGTTAAAATAAATAAATCAATATGTCATAAGAATGTAATTAATGAAGTTTTTGCCCTTAAATGTAATGTTGTAAGAGTTTATAAGAGTGTGTAAGGGATATGTAAGAGAATGTAAGATAGATTTTGGAGTGTGAAACACTTCATCCTCTTGAGAATTCGAATTTTTCCTTCAAGGCTATATTTGGAGGCTTGTGGGACAAGTTAAACTTGTCCCACACCTCTTAAAATTATTCACCAACCATACCTATGGTTTGGAGGTTAAATTTAGACCTTTTTAATGCATTTTTAAAGGACTGATTGTAAGTTTTAATTGCACTTTTCTTACATGTTTTAAATTCAGTCCTTTTGGAGTGTGTAAGTTAAATTGTCATTTTATTTATTATGTTTAGGTGAATGATATATATATATATATATATATATATATATATATATATATTGGTGTTAAGAAAGAGTGATGTGGCATCCCATATGGAACCACATCATACCCTTCTCTTCCCTCTCCTTTAAAAATTTGAACTCCTTTCTTGGTTGGGGTTGTTGAAACTTTGCTTATTCCTCTTGGGGTGAATTTTTTTCTTGCTATTTTGGAGCCTTGCTTGTGAAAGGAGTTTGGAGTCATTTTGGACTGCATTTTGGCATTGGGAAGCTCGCTTATCTTGGAAAAAACTCCATTATGGAGAGGTAGGAACTTGATCCTTTTTAAAATGTTTCTTTATCTTGCATGCTTGTATGAAATGGTGAATGTTGTTATGTGTGTGTTGGCTAGTTGGGTAGACTGCTTAGGACATGGTGTATGAGAAGGCTATGGGATTTCAAATGGGGGGCATAAGGGAATGCAAATGGCATCATTTTTATTGTGGAGGGAGTTTGGGATTGGGATCCACCATGGAAAATAAATAGCTTGCATTTCTTACTCTTGAGGGGGGCATAAGGGAGAAAATTTTGGGGGCATAAGGAGGAATTTGGGTGGGAATAAGGATATGTGAGATGGTTTATTTGGTGGGTTGTATTGGTGGATTCCAATTTCCCATTGGGAGGCATAAGTAGTTCCCCATAGATCCTTAATCTTGTTGTCTTAATAGATGAAGCGTCAGTTTTGTTTGCACTTGTTTAATGTAGTTGTGAACTACATTCTTCTTGAAATGTGTTTTGAATGTGAAAATGTTGCATGTTTATTGTGGAAGCCTTTGTTACCATGTGTTGTATTGCATCTCTTATTTCAATATGGTTGGGGCTCAGGGGCCAATGAGGAAGGATGGATTCTCCCTTCTCATTGGATGTCTTGGTTAGGAGGAGAGCATTTCCTTTCCCCCTCCTTGTTGTGATCAATATGAAAAGATGAAGAAACTAGCATGCTGATGTTTTAGAGCAAGAGGAATATATAGTTTGACAGTCCCTTATTTTGAACAAGTTTATTGTAATCCTTCCCACTTTGGAGTGGGTGAATTGTATAGAAATTTTTTATGTGAATATTTTTGTATTTGTAATGAAATATTGAAATTGGAATGTGAAATGTAGAGGAGTTATATTCTACTCTTTTTTTTGAAAGGAAATGTGAAAAGATGTTATATGCATTGCATTTTGCATTTGGAAATCAAATGAAAAAGTGATAAGTTGTAAAGTTGTTATATGAAATAAATAAAGGAATGCTTCACTTTCTCAAACTTACATGGTTGTATTGGAATTGAATTGCTATTGTAAATTAAAATCTTTGTTGAAAATAAGAATGCGTAGGAAGTATATTGTTTTTGCATCCTTGGAATTATATTAAAATTGAAATCAAAATTTATAATTTTGACTTGGGAATGAATTGCTAGAATCAACTGAATGTATTAGACTATATTAGAAATAATTTGTTACATTTAAATGATGGAATTGATAAATACATCCTTTAAAAATTTGATCACTGGCATTGTAAATTCTAAAACTAGTAAATCTTAAAAAAAATGCATAGTTTAGACCTGTAATTAATAACCAACTTAAAAATGTTAAGGATTAGCATGCTAAGACATGAAGGAATTAAATTTGACAAAGAAAACTCAAGAAAACAACTCGACCATTGCTAATTTGAATACAATCCCTCTAACAGTCATTTTCCTGTCATTTGACAAAAAAATACAAACTTGAATCAATTAGACAAATCAAATTCCAAAAAACACTCTAAACCCTCCCTAGATAAATTCTCCATGTCTTCTTGACATGTTGAGTGAAGGAGGAAACCAAATTTTATCAAAAGTGAAAGTTGGAAATTACCAGCTTGCAAATTAAGAGCCTATAGATATTTTTAACAAAATTTACCCTTTAAATTACATGAAAAATTAAATTTTATATTTTTTGTACAAAGAGGGCATCAAGAGTTTTCCGAAAAGTCCTTGTTTTTTGAAAACCGAGATTTCTAGCTCATGTTATGGCCATTTGAAGTTTTACTTCAATTTGGGATTCAAAAATAAAAATAAATCTAACTGTTAAAAATTTAATTTTTAACTTTGGAAAAAAATTCACAAAAAATCTATGGCCCCTGCCATTCTAAAACCAATCAGGACCTGCCACATGGCACCTCAGTGGGGCTGACCAAAATTTTAAACTTATCCTTTTGAAAATTTTACTTTGGGAAAATTTTCCCATTTTGCCTCCTATCCCTACCAGCCCACAACCAATCAGTTGCTAACACATGGCACGGCGGAGGGGCGGACCCTTTTTGAACTTAAACTTTTAAAGTTTTGGACCTCAGAAAAATTTCCAAATTTTTTCAGCATCCCAGCTAACCCGCAACCAATCCCACACTGACACATGGCTCGATGGATGCGCAGGAGAATTTTGAAAAATTAACTTTTAATTATTCTTTTGGAAAAATTTTCCTTTTGACTCCACGGCCCCGTAACCCTACCTTGCTTAGAAAATATATTTTCATAGATGTGTGGGCCCGTGTGATATTTTTGGGCTTGAAACCTTTTTGGCTTAATCCCTCATATTTCTCTATCACCCCATTGCCCACACCTAATCATGGATTGACACATGGCGCCACCCGACTTTGCCGGGGAACACAGAGAAATGTTTCCCTTTGAAGTTTGGGATTTTGACTCGAGAAAAAATCTAAAATTTTCCCCACTTCCTTTTTGCCTATGTCAAATCAAGTGATGACACGTGTCCATCGGGGACCTGCAAAGGCACTGGAGAAACATGGATTTTGTGCCCGTGCAGTGGGAAAATTTCCTTAAGTCACACCACGATCCGCCAACCCACCAAAAGGCCCTCATCTCTTCTTGACATGTGTCCCCTTAGGGGAAAGTTTGACCTAAAAACTTCACCCGGCCATATGTTGAGAAATATAAGGAGTTAGGAGGACTTATTTATATCACCAAAAAGGTGAGAAATTTTTCTATCCAATGGGAATAATTTAGGGAAATTTTGGAAGCATTAAGTATGAGAAAAATCTAGTTGAAACTTTAAGGCTGCTAGATAGCAGGCATGGGATAAATTACTCCCTGAACCTAACTAAAACATATAACCCTAAAATTTGAACCTTGTGAACTTGTTATTAGTTAATGAAGGGAACATATATTGTAGTAGATTGGTCTTGTTTTGGAACCTGTTAGTGAAAACGGATGTCTTGCAACCTAGTTGTAGACACTTCAAATAAAAGAAAATTATCCCATAATTTTTCTAGCTAACCCTAGGTTGTTTCTTGGGTCTCAAGTGGTTGTTTAAATGGGAAATACATTGTGCCCACAATTTTATGACCCAAAATTAACCCTTTTGTCAACTTGTTAATCCCATAAAATTTGGGACATTTTTTTTGTTAAAGTTAAAAGATGTTGGTGAAATGTCATTTGATTAATCATTTAATAATGAGTAATAATTATTTTCTACATTAAAAATATAATCACGGGATTAAAAACTCCACACCATGGTGATATAGATGAAGGGACACTTAATTAGTTTTAAGTAATTTATAAGTTACTTTACCAAGTAGATCAAACAAGTTAGGGGTGTAACAAAAAATCTGAGAGATTAATTATTACAGCTTGAACCCTAAAAATCCATCAAGGGGTAAGACTTAATCCCACCCATTTTTAGCGCAATTACAATTAATAGATTAGTTTAAAATATCCCACCAAGGGGCCATTCTAGACAAAGGAGAATTAATTTAATCCCCAAATAGTCTACTTAGTTTATTATGGAAACATTTAACCTTAACAATAGTCTAAGATAAGTTAATTGGGGCATGGATCCCATTTGGCCCCATCCAAATGGACCAAATTTCTCTTACACCAATAAATATAATTTTAAATTATATTTAATTAAATTATTTACTCCGAATCCAAAATGAGTGAGGAAAATAGGATCCCACTCGAAAATTTAAAATGGGGGAGTCAAACTTGTGGTCCACTTTACAAGTGGTAAAACATAGATCTTGTGAGAGCCCTAGGATCAAAAGATTCTACATTGTTGATCTTAGGTAAATTTTTAAAACCCTAAACATCCTTATAATGTTTGATTATAATTTTTGTTCCTCATTTTATCATTTCGTATTTATTTTATTCTTATTATAGGGTATGGATCTTTCCTAAAGTATTATGGAGGGTTATCGGCTATACATCCATTTGTTTGTAAACTGTCAATTAGGTTGAAGGAGTATATTTTATATATATATATATATATATATAATATCTACCTTGTTTTATGATGTATATATACTCAATGATTTTTACTAAGATGTGTGTGTGTGTGTGTGTGTGTGTGTGTGTGTGTGTTTGTGTGTTTATATACATATATCAATGTGATTTGAGGTAATATTTGTAGGCCCATTAATGGGCGGTGGTGGCCATGACAATACAGACTTATATATACATACATATATACATAGATACATATACATGTGGGTCTATGGAAAAATAATTTAAGGCTATAACCAAGCTATGTTGTAGTGTACTATGTAACAATAATCAACTAGGGTTTGGGGCAAAGGGTCACAACTAGGCTACAACCCCTCCCAAACTATATTACTCTTTATATATATGTATATAAATATATATTTACTCAATACAATTAATTTTACTAAATAGTAACCTAATTTCTCTCATTTACAATTAAGTAAAGATACATATTTGTATCTATATGCAACATTGTGTGTGTGTGTGTGTGTGTGTACATACATACATGTATGAAAAAATAATACAAAGTGAATAGATTCTACTATGAGTTAGCAAGGTTCTTAAAATCCCATTGTCAAAAAAGGAGAGAATAAGGAGCAATGATTAGCCATCAAGTTTTTTTTTAAATTCAAGAAAGAGTCCATTCATTTTATATATCAATTGGGATGATATTAACAATGAAAATAATATTTGGAGAACCATAAATATCCATTTTAAAACCATATAAGTGATCATTGTAGTCTTTATTTCCCATACAAGTGCTAAACATGTTGGAACCTCATTTAGAAATATTTGAATGCTTACTCGAAGCACGCGAAGTTACCAAGTCCATCCTTTGTATCTTATTTTCAAGATGTTAGCATGCATATTCATTATAACCAATATAAAAACAATCATTCAAGTATAGATCATTACATACATCATATCAGAAACTAGATATAACTAGAAAGCATAAAAGATCAGATAAAAATTAATATCAATTGCACCATGTATCCACCATATTTAAACGCATCAATAATCATAACCCAACCTCCATAATCCATTATACTAAAGTATTACATAACAGAAGATGAATACATCTCCATAACCAATACACTTGGAACATGCATAAGTATCAAGCCCTAGTCCATAACCATATACAAATGCTATCAATACTCATATGTGAACAATGGTATACTCTTAAAAAAATGGCATACAACAAATATATAGGGGTGGGGTTTTTCCTTTCACCACCCATGCACTCTCCTAATAATAGGCATGCCAAAAATAGATTACATGCATGTTTACATAACAGCTAATAATAGACTATCATATAAATAGACTTGCTTTAATCCTATTAATATCCTAATCCATGCATGTTATTTTATCTTCGATCCCCATGTGATTTTATCCAAAAATAGAATTTCCTTGACCTTCAAGTATCCTTACTATTCTCTGGTTCTCAATCATTACTTGGTTGTCACATCTAACTATGCCTTCTATATTTTTGGCATGAGGTACACAAAATCAGCTAAGTCCCAAGTTCTCTCTGTTTAGGGGTGAACCTCTATGTGTTGTTTATCACTTCACACATGTGCCCCTTTGTGCCTACCTTGCACACCTACACCTTCACATGTGGATTATACTTAGTCATTTTATTCATGCAACATTACCCCACACTAATAACATCTCTATCCTTGGAAATGGTTTTCCCAACTGGTTCCTCCAAATAATGAATGAATAATAAAATAATAAATAATTCAATGCCCAAAAGAATCATTTCACCTATACATGTTAATCAGGCTTGCAGGTTGTTGAAGAAGATCTGGAAATTATGCACTCACTTCAGCCTCAAATTTCTTAACCCATTCTCCAAGCTCTTGTGTGGCCTTCCCTAACACCTCTTTAACTATACTTGATACTTGATCAGGTGCTATTTTATCCACCTCCTTCACTCGTTGGTCACCACTGACAGATCATCACTCACTCCTTAGTATATCCATGTGCTCTAGACCATAAGTAACTGAAGCTGCTGGATTTTGCCTCCACTGTCTGTCTTATGGCCTTAATTAATTTAATCAACTCTTTTGTTGATATATCTCTATCATGACCTTAGTTCATTCAATCTTATTTGTTAGGTTCTTATCCTGTATGACTTTGAGTTTTACCTCTTCCTTAATGACCCTTGCATTGATAATAGGGTCACTCTTTTGACATCTACCAAAGCCAAGCTCCACCTTAGTGATAGCTTCTCTAATTCGTGCATCCAATCCTTGATCTCAGTTATCTTAGCTTCCATAACTACTTTATTTGATTATTTTTATTTAGCTACTTCCTCAGTTTCAGCCCTGCACTGCTCTTCATGTTTATCAAAAGCATTCCCACCAAGTCTTTCAAGATACTCATCTCTTCATTATAGTTTATTTCACCTGGCTCAATAAAGTGGGGTATTGGCCTAGAATTTGTTTCACATATGTGCCTTCTATATCATAAGCTTCCTTGGTTCAATTTTTTTCTCCCTGGATATCCTTCTTAAGGTTCTCAATCTCACGCACTCTTTATTATTTTTATCTACTACCATCACCCTCAAGGTAGCTCCTGCATCCAAATTTCTGTGTAACATCCATGGCCATTTTATTCAAGTAATTTCATGCATGTTCATCTGTCAGATACATGGGATCTACCTTCTTATACTTCTTCCTAGGTTCCCTCTTTAACTCAATCACACTGATGGAATTATTACTGACTTTCAAATTTAGGTTCCTCCACATGGGTGTGCATGTTCTAGGACAACATCTTCCTAGTGTGTGAGACCCCTCCTTATTTATCCATTAAGTCCCAGCCATATATTTATCTGTAGTTACTATACTCTAGAACTGCACCCTCAACACCTTTGTAGGATCATCCACAAAGTCCATGTGTTGTGATTGAGGTGTCCATCTCTTCATTACTACCTTCACCTTCGTCCTCTGCTTCCTTGGAGTGAAAGGGCATGTTCTAGTTCCACATAATGCTCCCTTATCTTCCTTGATGACATAATCATAAACCATCTTCCTTATCCTCATGTGCCTCCTCGCGCCAGGTGATTTTTTATTTGGTCCTAATTTGTTTGTTTCCTCCTAGGTGGCACTAGATTAGAACTTGTTCTTTCACCTTTTTCTTGCTTAGTTGCTTGGCCCATCACACTCCAATTCTTCTAGAAATGCTTTTCCTTCTCTTTATCACTAGACTCTTCTTCTTCACTAGAAACTACTTTCTTTCCTTCACACTTGACCTTTGTATTTTTATATACCTTCCTTTGGTGGCTGAGAATTCCTCATGCTATCACCATATTTCCTTCTTCTGTAATACATTTTTTTTATGTGTGAGTGATCAATTCCTCTCCTCCTCTTCTTTTTCCTCAAGAGATTATTCACACATTCTCTTGATGGTGGCACAATAGTTCTCATTGGTTGTGGAAGGAAAGTGTTATAACCTCCATCTATTCCATCCCATTCTTTTAGTCTTAAACTACAAAAATATCATATCATCCCCTTTATAGTGAAATTCAACTGGGGTTCCAGGTCTAAAGTATCTAGTTCTAAAATCTCCAAGTATGTAGGCCTAGAATCATACCTATAGGTGGCGCGCAAGGTGTGACAATCAAAGTCCACCTTGTCAGCATCAAATTTCAACTTCTATGCATCCTTTAATTGGTTTACTGTGCACTTGAAATACTTGGCCATGAATGCAAATGGTAGTTTACACCAATGGCTTAGTCATCTTCATCTTCATCTTGAACTGTACAAGACTATAGTGTTTCATTACTACAAATTTTTCCTGTTCTCTAACCAACCTCAAGTAGTTATCACAAAATGCACCATTCATTTTCAAATGATTGTGTGCATCTTTGTATACCACTTATCTATTTTGGCCTTGTATGTGTTGTTGATAGCACTATCACAGGTATATCCTGCAAACTGCATTGATAGAAGACTTGTTGGCTAGTGGGTGAACCCACATGTCCTCTATCCATCTAGTACTAAATTTCATAGAAGACAACAAGTAGGAGGATGGAACCCCATGTAATATTTAATCCCTCTTCATTCTAGTGCCTTGGCCTCCTCTATTATCCCATTGGCAACATATTATGATATGTTATGTTGTTTTGTGAGCCATTATATGGCAATGTATAAAACATTCTTATTTACATCAGTCCATCTCTCAAGGCACCTAGTTTGAAACTTACAAGCCTGGCTACAACCCTAGTTGTGGGGTCTGTAAGCTTCTCAATACTCATGGCCCTACCTCCCTTCTCATACTATAATTAAATGGCCAACTCATCAATCTTCATATCATTATGTAGATCTAAGTCCATTTCTTCTTCCCATTCCCCACCTTGTAACCTATTCAATAATTCAGTCCATGATCCTCATCCTTCGGCCCGCGAAATAAAAATAATCCTCATGTACCCTAGACATGAGCCACTGGAAGAGATGTATGGGTTTTGTGAAGAAGGGTAGTTCAAACAACTAGAGGACCCCCACTTTCTCCAAAATTCTCCTCACTAAATCATCCACCAGTACCTGACCCTATTCATTCTTTTCTGGAAGCTCTTGTAACATGTTTTACCTTCAGTGTCACTTCATTTCCGGAGTTCCCTATGATTAAAATCATTGATTTTACACTTTTGGAGACACGACTTCCATGTTTTGGACCCTAAACACTCAGGGGGTACTACATTTATGAATATATCTCCTCTAATGGGTCCTCAACCTCAACCTTGGACATCTTCATTCGAGCCTTATTTCTTCCTCTTATGATGAAGTAGTCACTCTTTTTGGTTCCATTCTTTTTGTAAAATTTTTCCCTAGATAACTTTTCCACAACCCTTAGTCTCACCTCAATACTTGAGCGCTACAAACCCTATCTTCTTAAAACTTAAATTCTTCAAACCCTTTCTACATGTTCCTTATCTTTGTACTCAAATGTTCGCTCAAAATTATTTCTTTCCACAAAGTATCCACAACCAAACACCTTACGCATGTTACTTTGGTTTTTTTTGTCACTTCTCTCACTCTATCACACTAAATCACTTAGTAGCTCAATTTCTCAAGTCTTCTTGAATGCAAGGTAGTAAATAACCCGATTTTCCTCCTTTTATAACCTTTTTGCATTCCACCAACTTACTTTTTTGATATTAACATGTTTTTTCTTTCTTTAATTTTTTTAAGTTACTTTCCCAACAAAGCATGTTTTTTTCACTTTTTAGCTTTATCTTGTCTTCCTTTCACACTGTAGTCATAACCTTCTAGTGCATTCACTACCCCTAGACCACAGACCTCCTCTCACGTGCCCCCTATGCACCACAGTACATAATCCTCTACACCATATACCAAGTAGTTCATCATGTTGCTTCCTACCTCGCATTACACTACATGATCATTTTCTCTCACATGGTCTTCATCATGAGAAATTCCCTATGAACACCTTTATCCTTAGCACATGTAGCAACTCTTTTCAAAATGCAACACCAATGGATTTTTCACTCATGCATTTACACCTAGTTCACCTCACACTAAAATTATGCTCGGTCCTCTGTGCATGAATGTCAATATATAGTAATCATCTTCTTGCATGTAAGTGTGCTTATTACAAAAAAACAAAGAAACAAAATAATTAAAAAAGAAAACAATTGGAAAGAAACACATGAAAGGGAAATCTAATCTAAGTGGTAATACTGCCTTATTACAAACACCAAAAAGCTTTATTTATAGTAGGGATTCAACCTACTCCCATTGAAGTAACTAGGCAACATGGTGCCATCTAGCGCCTACAATTGACATGTGCCTGATTCAAGTATCTTGGTTACTACAAAAGGTCCCAACCAATGCACCTTCAATTTCTCTGGGTGGCACACAAACTTGGATTCATAGAGAAGGACCATCTTGCCAACTAAAAATGTCTTGTTCTTAATGTGCCTATCATGCCATGATTTCGTTTGTGCCTTCTCATTCTTCTAGCTCCAACACACAATAATGTGCCTCTCATCTAATTACATTAGTTTGTCAATGCTCTTGAACAACTTGTTCATCATCTAATCCACTTGTGTGCAATACATAGGGATGGTAACATGAATTCAATTGGTAGTATTCTCCATGCCAAACACCAATTGAAAAGGTGTGGCCTTATTCAACCTTTTATAAGTGGTCCTATAAGCCCAAAGAATGTTGACACTTTATCATCCCAATATTTTCTTCCAACATCAAAAATATTTTTCAATGTCTGTCCCAAGATCTTGTTGAAATATTCTGTAGTTACCATTAGCTTGTGGGTGATAAGGAGTATTTTTATGGTGTGCCACCATAAAATATGCTAGTAAAATTATAATGGTATCATTCAAGAAATGATTTCCTCTATCACTTATCAAGCTTAATGGGAAGCCATACCTGTAATAATGTTTTCCCACATGAACCTTTCTATTGTAGCTATAGTACAATCCTTTGTAGGCGTAGCCTCTGCCCACCTTGTCAGATAATATGTGCAAGTTACAATGTAGTGCACTTCATTCCTAGGTGTGGGTGTTGCAATAGGTCCTAAAAATTCAATATCCCACTTCTAAAAAGGTTTCGCGCTTACAATCAGGTCTAAGTGGCATCTCATCTCTATTTCCAGGATTTCAAAGGTGCTGATAGTGATCACATGCTTTTACATAATCCTTGGTATCCTTGTACAATTTATCCCACCAAATTCCATCCATAAGGATATATTGTCACGTTGTTGTATCACCTATATAATGTCCTCTTGTTATGTTTTTGTGAGCCTCTTCATAATAGCTCCGCACTCATGCTCGAGAACACACTAGTGCAAGACCTCATATCTTGCCCATTTTGTACAAATATCCTCCAATTAACTGATAAGGCACCACGCGTATTGTAAGCTATTTTTTCTCTAATGTATTCATTCCCTCTGGTGCATTAATCTAGTGCATAAAAAGACATTTATATCTTCCAAATATGAGGGCACATGGTTTAACCTAAATAATTGTGCATCAGGCATATATCTTCAATGCTCTGCATGTCCTCACCAAAATGATCTATGATAAATGGTCAGGCCCCAATTGATTTTCCCTAGCTTCACAACAAATTTGAAATCAAACTCCTAAAACAAAAGTATCCATATGTAAATATGACCTTGTAAAATAGGCTTGTTGACTAAGTACTTCAATGTCATATGATCTGTATAGAAAATAAATGGGGAAGCCAACAAGTACTGTCTAAAATTGTGAAGTGCATAAATCATAGCAAGGCCTTGTACTATGTTATTATATAATTCTAATATGTGGGTGTCAACCTCTTGCTTGTAAAGCAAATAGGATGATATACAATCCCTTCTCCTAGTTGTTCCAACACTATACTAATTTCCATTCTGGAGGCATCAATGTGTACATGAAAAGGATTTTCCCATGAAGGAAAGTGCAAAATAGGTACAGTGGTAAGATGCTCCTTCAATGTTTCAAAATCATGTTGTTGCATGTCACCCCAATAAAATTTCCCTTTAGCTTTGAGTAACTCTTATAGGGGCATGATAATCTTTACATAACTCTTGATAAACTTTTAGTAGTAGCCAATGTGTCCCAAAAATATTCGCACCTTACTCTGATTAGTAGGTTCTTCCAAACCCAAAATGATAGCTATCTTGGTTGGGTTTACCAATAATCCTTCCTTACAAATGATGTGCCCAAGTAAAGTGTCAAAGGGTCTAGCAAAGATAAAAAATTTAATGTTAAGAGAGATGTTTAATTTCCTGCACTACTTAAAGATTATTCTCATATTCTCATAGTGATCATTGACTAAGACATACACCATCTAATTGTCCAAATACACTTACAATAATTTGTGAATAAAATCCTGAAATGCTTGCATAACAATGCACGATAATATTGTTTGTGTGTTCTTAAATCCAAAAGGAATAACTGTATATGCAAATAATCCCCACTCAGTAGTAAAATTGGTCTTCTCTTGGTCTTCTTTTGCAATGCGCGCCTAATGGTAGCCTAAAAAACCATCTGTGAAATAATATATCTCTCCCCTAATAATTCCTTCAAGTATTTCTTCTGTGAAAGGAGTGGGAAAGTGATCTATGAAACATGAATCATTTAACTCTATGTAGTCCACAGAGATGTTGATCCAACCATCCTTCTTAATATTGATAGCCATGGGGCTAACCCACTCATATTCTTCAATGGGCTCAATAATTGTAGAATTGAACATGTTATCAATTTATTCTTTCACCTTCACGTGTAGGTTAGGATTTATCCTATAAGGCCTCTTCCTAACTAGATGTAACTTCTTTCAACTTTATTTTCATATCGCCTAAGGAAGAATACACACCTTTTAATTCATGGTAACTATTATGTAAAAAAAGTAGCACCCTAGGATATTGATTTTCAGATCCCTACTTTTTGCTAACATGGGACCATCTCTCATGTTGTGGGAATTACTACTTGAGATGGACCTCCAGAAACGTTTAGCTTCCTCTACCTAATACTAATGCTAAACTACTCCTAAAACAAAAAATGCAGTTAAATAATCATAATCTAGCCATTCCAAGGGACCAGGGAGAAAGAGAGGGTTAGAGAGATGCATGGAAAGGGAAATCCCACATTAATAGAAGTGATAGTACCAAGAAAAAGGGGGTGTGGCCACTTCAAAATGCATGAAAATGAGAGAAAATGGAGATGGAGAGGGTGGAAAAAGTACCACTGACCACACAAAACTCAATACACTTTTTCCATAAGAACAACATTATCTAAGCTTGCTATGAAAACAAGAAAATGCACAAAATACATGTAACATGAAGAAATGCAAGAGAGAACAATATGAACCCAAGAAAGGGTAGATAAGTAACCACAAAAATTTGATTTTATTGCTCCAAAATTTTACATAATACATCAAAATGGAGGTATAAGGCATGATTCATCATTACAATGTTCAAAAAATGAGGCTTGGAGCTCCAATATCTTCCCAGCAACTGAGAATAAGAGAGAACAACATTCCAAAGTTTCCAAATTGCTAAAAAATGATCACTTTTTCATAATATATGGAAGAAAGAATGATAAAGAGACGAGGGACATGAATTATGGGCTTCACCAACCAATAAAGGGTAGTAAATTACTTGAAAAACATCATGGAGAACCTTGCAAAGCCAATCCCTTTATGTCCTTTAGCTTATGGAAGAAGAAAATGGCCACCATGTCTTCATTAATGTTTTATAAATACTTGGACATGTTCATTTAAAACTAGGAGATTTTTCTTCATTTCTCACCCATAAACTACACTTACTTCCCATATTTCTTAATTCCATGATGAATTACTTTGAATAATGAATCAAATGAGTATAATTTTTTCATATTTGGTGGAGTGTGGAATAATTTATGCCCAATCGGGTTTACGAGGCATCATTACTTCAAGTCATTTCCCATCGGATCCCCACAAAAATATCACTCCTTGTGTTTTGTAAGGTACTTTAACTACTTTTCTTAGAATCTTTAGGAAGTACAACTTATTCATAGTAGTGGCCCCTCAGATCCATGCATCACTATTCCCATTTCCTTGTGTTTTGCGGGCCTGATGGAGTGCTTTGCTTAAGAATTTTGGGAAAGAATTACTTAGAAGTATAGGCACCATATATTCCCATATTACTCTCTTCATTGCCTTCTTCATGGGATTATGACCCTACTTAACTTATCCTTCTTTTCCCTTGTTGATCATACATTACGGATATTTAGGGTACATAGGGTATATGGGAACTAGGTCTCCTGGGCCTTATGAGACTGCATCCTTCACAGACTTAACTTTTTCAGGCTTTAGCTCTTTGTGGGGAACATTGTTCCCTGTAACCTTTTTTCATCTACATTCCATTCACACCTCCCCCACCATTTTATTGTGGGATCCTAACCTCCATAAGGAACATGGCTCCCCATAACCACATTCCATTTGCATCCAAACTCCCCACACCATGAACTCCTTCTTTGCAGTAATTTCAGTTGATCATGGAACACTTGACCCAAAGGAAAAAGTACCATCTGCGCTTCCAAAACTTGAATGCTCCACAATAAAAAGGACCCACTCACTTTCCTTAGAAAATCAGACATTTTGGTTGCTCACGAAACACGTGGCCCAAAGGAAAAATTACCCATGGGCCTCCAAAGTCTGAATTTTCCACATTACACTGTTTTTAAGCCCTTTTTCCATTTTTCCTTTATTTTTTCTAATTATTGGGCTAAGTGAAGAGTTGATAAGATGGAAAAAGTAGAATAAAGTGCCTCAAAAGCCAATTTTTATTAATTTTACCATTTTATCCCAAAATTGACTAATTATTTTACTTAGAACAAAGGGAAATGCCTAAACATGACTCCAAGTGCCCCAAAATCAACTATAAGTGCCCAAAAGCGTGAAAATACCTAAAATTTTAGATTCTTCATTAAACCCCGTCAACTACCCAAGTCCAATTTTTTTAGGTTATCCATTTTTTGCAGGGGTAAAAATGGATAAATAATTTGGTGACTCATGCAGATATCTTCTTGCTAAATGAGTTGACCAGTGACCTTGAAGCATCCATTGGGCATGGAGTCAGCTTGATAATCATGACAATCTGATCTGAACTCAGAAATCCTTCCCATGAATCCACTTGAAGCACTACTTGAACCTCGAACTACTCTTTTGCTTAAATTTTCCATTTTTTCATAAGAAATCTTTTGAGTTTTCATCAAGTGGAAAATTGTTTTGAATCTGAAAATTTGTTATCTTTCTCGCTCTGCAACTGATCTGATGGCATAAAGGATAAACCTCTAAAACTGTCCCAAAATCTAATTCTCTACTAATTTTTGAATAAAACTGAAATTGAATCATAGAAAAGGATGAAGCACTACAGAGGTTTGGAACACATGATTATTTGGAAACACTTGAAACTGCCTTAAAAATCTGATTTTCCCATGAACACTGCCTGCCAATGAACTATGCAACATCAACAATGGAACAAAAACTATGTACAAAAGGGGAAAATCATACATGCTCCAAGTGGAAGCATGCAGAGTGTGCATAAGTACTTGTTTTTCTGAAAACTAACCTACCTACTCTACTCTAACTAGATAAATGGGGAATGCAAACAAATCCTGCAACTGACAGGGAGAAGTAGCTTCCCTTCCTCACAAATTGGGACCATGTGACTGATTTTGCACTGAACATGGTAAATAATAAGAGTGAACAAACTTATTAGGAGCTCATTTTCCACCCATCCCACCAAGGTATCAACTAGAAACAAAATAAATACCTCTTTTATTTGCTATGCATTTTGTTTTGAGAGGAATTACAGCTGATCCTTGGAACTTTAAAAATCTTCCTCATGCTCTGAAGTGAGCATGATTGGTTGTGAATCTTCCGTTGGCTCTAATGAATCCAAATATCTGATTGGGAATGGTCTGATCCTCAAAGTTTCCCCATTTCTTTGAATCTCAACTCCATGAATGGAGTCATCCTATAGACTTTCCTAGAAAAGGTGTCTGTTTGCATGTTGATTTGGACCTTATTCTTCATCTACAAAAACTCATCCTCTACCTTGATGACTGATTTGGGAAAGGTTTCATCATTATTTGTTCTATTTCTCCTCTTCAACATAAAACTCCTCAAGACTGATTGCATATCATTTAATGGAGTCCTTATTGAATCAATGTAACTAGTTAGAGCTTACTACTCACTGGGAGTTTCTCCTCCTCTGCTTGAAGACCAAATTGATCATCATCTGATTTTCTCATTCATCATGAATTTTGAGAGATCAAAATCTTCCATTTTCTCTTCATGAGGAGTGATTGGGAAAAAAACTCTTCTTGGACATTTTCCTCCATAGCTGATCCTCCATTGAAAGAAATTCATCAATTCACTTGAATCTCTTTCTCCAACAATTCCAAGAGTGACAAGCAAGAAGGGGCTCTTGGTGTTAGGATATAGTTCATGGGGTGTAAAAAGTGATAAGTTCGAATATTCCTCACCAATTAAATCTTCCAAGTATGATAATAAATTAGCCTCTTCATGATTTCTACAGCTCTGAATCTGATTTTATCATCCTCCATGTTTTCCTCTTCTTGTGTATTTGGAGCTGATTTATCTTCCTCTACTAATTTTGTAAATTGATACAAATTATCAAATTTCTAGAATATAGTGCCCAATGTGAACACTACATTCAGAGAAAATGGATTTTTGATCATTTGTTTCTTCTTATTCTTGTTCCTCTACAAAGTCATTTCCACCACTTGTTCTTCAACTCCAACCTCTTTGAAGGCCTAGTCATCAGTGGAATTTGAATGAGTTGAACTTGGAATCCCAATTCCTCAAATTTTTTTAATTCTTACAAAGGCTCTTCAATTTTCTTCCCTCCTTGATTGATTTTCTGATTTGGTTCTTCCCAAAATGGATTTGGGAATGCAAGAGGAGGGGTGGGTTAGGTCTCAACTAGTTTTTGCATTTTTGTGATGGAAGGGAATGTTTTACATTTTCTTCCTGTGAAGGGGATTGATATTTGGAAGAGAAAAGGGGTAGAATATGAAGGTGGGGTGGAAGATAAGAAGATGGAGAAATGGAATCCACAATGGGAGCCACATGTGGGAAAGCTAGGGGTTTAAAGTTTGGGATTAGGTGGTTAGTAAGGTATAGGCATTGGATACTAACATGGTAAAGGATTAGGAGCATCCCATTGACAGGGTTATTTTACCTTAGGTTTATTAGCCTCCAATTCTAGCAATGATGTAATCAACTCAACCATTTAAAGGTAAGATTTCTTCATTACCTCAATCTTTTTCTCTGGACTAGACCAACTAGGTATAGGACCTCCCCATGGACAGGGATGCCTAAAGACAATATATTTAGCATGTAATATTTGTATTTTATTCCTTTTTTCCTACCATATTTTCTTGAATCCTTGAAATATGATTTCAAATTCCTCTCAGGTGTAGGATGGCCTCCAAAATCTGCATACTCCTGCTCTTGAACAACTCCATAGTTTGATGAATAACCAAACTGATTTACACTTTTCTCATATGAATATGCAAAAATTATTTTTAATTTTCATAGAATTGATCTAGAGGTTTGTTATAACAGCTTGAAGATGGATTTGAATGACACTTTTGCAAATGAGAATTCCATGATGGAAATGAAGTCATGATTGCACAACTTCGTGAATGGAAGAAAATGTAAAGATATGCAAAGAAAAAATGGATGGAAAAATGGAAAATATAAGGAGAAAGGTATGCAACTCATAAAATGGGTTCTTAGATCATTGGAGGCACCAGATGTGTTATGAACATGCCTCTAAAGGCTGATATTTCACCAAGAACACACAACTTGATGAAATGAAGATGTAAAGGTCCTCAATCTTGTCCCACCGGGCGTGTCAAAAATGTTGTCTCAAAAAAGTAACACCCTATTATATTTCTTTGCAAATCCCTAATTTTTTCTAACATGAGACCATCTCTAAAGTTTTGGTACTTTATACTTGAGATGGACCTCCAGAGAAGTCTAGCTTCCTCTACCTAATCCTAATGTTAAACTACTCCTAAAAGGAAAAATGCAGCTAACTAATCCTAATCTAACCAATTCCAAAGGGACTGGGTAGAGAAAGAGGGTTAGAGAGATGCATGGAAAGGGAAATCCTACACTAAAAAAGGTGATAACACCAAGAAAAGGAGGTGTGGACACTATAAAATTCATGAAAATGAGATAAAATGGAGATGAAGATGGTGGAAAAAGTACCACAGACCACACAACACTCAATACACCATTTCCATAAGCATAAAATCATTCCAAGCTTTACATGAGAAAAAGAAACTGCACAAAATCTGTAACATGAAGAAAGGCAAGATAGAACAATAAAACCCAAACAAGGGTAGAGAAACAACCACAAAACTTGATTTTATTTCTCCATAAGTTTGCACAATACATAAAAATGGAGGTAGAAGGCATGATTCATCATTAAAATGCTAAAAAAATGAGGCTTCAAGCTCCAATATCTACCCAATAGCTAAGAAGAAGAGGGAGAAACATTCAAAAGTGTCCAACTTGCTAAAAATGAGCTCTCTTTTATAATATATGAAAGAAAGAATGAGAAAGATAAGAGGGACTCGAATTCTAGGCTTCACCAACCAACAAAGGGTAGTAAATGCTTGTAAAACCTCATGGAGAAGCTAGAAAAACCCATCCCTTCATGTCCTTTAGCTTGTGAAAGAATAAAATGGCCTCCATGTATTCATTAGTGCTCTTTTAACAACTTGGAAGTGTTCATTTAAAACTGGTAGAGTTTTCTTCATTTCTCACCCACCAATTCCACCTACTTCCCATATTTCTTGATTTCATGATGAAGTACTTTGAATAACAAATCCAACGAGTATTATTTTTTCATATTTTTTGGAGTGTGGAATAATTTATAGCCAATCAGGTTTATGAGGTGTCATTACTTCATTAATTCAATTCATTTCCCATCAGATCCCCGCAACACTATCTCTCCTTGTGATTTTTAGGGGTTTTTAAATGCTTTTCTTGGTGGGTTTGGGAAGTTCCACTACTTCATAGTAATGGCCCCTCATATCCATACATCACTACACCCATTGCCTTGTGTTTTATAGGCATGCTATAGTTCTTTGATTTTGATTTTTGGGGCTGCATTACTTAGAAGTAGAGGCACCATGCATTCCTAGATTACTCTCTCATTTCCTTCTTCATGGGATTATGAACCTTCTTAAATTCTCCTTCTTTTCATTTTTTTATCAAAAATTATGGGTATTAGGGGTACACGGGGTACATAGGATTTGGTTCAACTGGGCCTCATGGGCCCACGTTATCTGCATCCTCTATAACCTTTGTTTTTTAGGATTTAGCTCTTTGCAGGGAATATGTTCCATGGGGAATATTTTTCCCCACAAGCCTATTTCACCCACATTCCGTTCACATTGTCCCCGTATTTATATTGTGGGCTCTTGACCTCCATGAGGAATAATTCTATGTGGGGAACATGGTTCCCCATAACCCTTTTCATCTAAATATAAACTCCCTGCATCATGAACTCCTTTGCAATAATTTCATCCAATCGGGGAACACTTGACCTGAAGGAACAAGTACCGGCCAGGCCTCCATAATACAAATTACCCACTCACTTTCCTTACATAAGACATTTCATCTACTTGGGGAACACATGACCCAAAGTATCAAGTACCCCATGGGCCTCCAAATTATGAATTTGTTGCATTGCACTATTTAAGCCCTTTTCCATTTTCCTTTAATTTTTCTAACTATTGGGCTATTTGAAGAGCTAAGAAGATGGGAAAATTTTAATAAATTTCCTGAAAAGACATTTTTTCTCCATTTTACCATTTTATCCCAAAATTTACAAAGTATTAGACTTGAAACAAAGGGAAATGCCTAAAAATGGCTCTAAGTGCCCCAAAATCAACTATAGTGCCCAAAAAGCATGGAAATACCTAAAATTGTAGATTCATCATTAAACCTCCATCAACTTCCCAAGTCCATTTTTTTCAAGTTGTCTATTTTTTCCATGGGTAAAAATGGATAATAGTAACCTCTGGGAAAGAGATCCTTAAATTCACGTAATATTTCTACGATCTTTGCCACCTCTTGTTTTGACCAATAATACCCGATGATTTCTTCCTTAGGCTCATCCTCTATGTCAATATTCACCTTCTTTATTTTCATGGGAGCATGGTACACATGTGCCTTCTTATTGGAATAATCCATGACCTCACACACACCCTTTGTGTGGATAACATCCAAGTTCTCTACCTCTTCATCATCAATCATGTATACCAACTTTCCTTTCTCTTTCTTTTTCTAGGTGTGACTCATTTTTGCTTCTTCTGTCTCCTCAAGATCAAGGCGCACCTCAGAATCATGTTCACCAAACATATCTAGAATGAGCTTTTCCACCTTCAAGCTATCAGCTAATATGATGCGCTTCATGATCTACAATGCATCATGGACTGGAGGTTTAGTAGAAAAGTAATAAAAAATTTGAGGCATATGTACAATCATCTCTTTCTAGTTTGCATTCTCCCCTTTTTTCTCAACATGGACATACTAGGCGCATGTGCATCCACATAGTGTGGAGTAGAGCTTATGTACCCATAAGGATGGAGGTAAAGCCTCCCGACCTTATACCCATAGTCTCTCATAATTATTGATGTGTACCAAAGCCTAAGTCTTACCTTGAAATTCACAAATGTTCTTAGGTACATTACTCTAAGTAAACATGGGGGAAAATGCAATTCTCCCTTATCACCATTGCAAGAGGTTATCTCTATGTGTTTCCCACCAATGCGCTACTATTTTTCACAAGGTATATAATAGCATGTTTCTTCTATCTCATTAATTCAGTCACTGAGTCTCCATGGCGCACAATAATGTATCGACCTTCCCTTTACTAATATATCTTGGTACCTGAGTGGAACCTAGACACTTCACGATGTATGATCTTATCATCTTGGTGACTCATCCCTTAACTTTGTTCCTGGCCATATCATATTTTTTATGTTCCTAGTTATCACAAGAAACACCGGTAGTGTCACTCACATATTGTGTGCATTTTCCCACTGAAGTAACGCCTTCCTGTGATGGTTCTAAATTTTATGGATCATGCATCATCTGTGCATAAATTAGAAAAATAGATGTCTTCTTCACTTAAGGTCTCAACATAGGGCTCCATCTTCTTTTCAAACAAAGGTATAATCACGTGCTCATTTTTGTTCTCAAAACTGATGTATCTCTTTTTAAAGTGCAGATCAACATTGTTGGCATAGCACAAGGGTCGTCTAAGTAAAGTTGGAAAGTTTTCTAATTCAGTAATCTCTGATACCTCAAAGTCTCCAGTAAACTTGGTTCCCTAAATAATAATGGATGCATCCTTTAATACCCCAATAATAATAGCCTTAGTTTTTTTTTCCATATACAACACATTCAAATATGGATGCAATATAGGTCTCCCTATCTAATTCCATGCTTCTAGAGTTAGCACATTTACCTCAGTGCCTATAACCATTAAGATATTTCTTATTAATCACACCTCAGTCACCACATCAAGTGTGATCTCCTTGTCAAATTCATGGTTCTGAGGTGGTAGATTTACATGAATTGTCTACCTCTCGTGCTCAACTCTGAAACATGATGCCTTCTCCTAAAGCCATTCCCATAGTAATAGAATAATATTATCCTAGTGCAAAATCTTACACACCTCTTTAAGGTCATCCACATCCTTATGAGGAATATCAACATGATTTTCATATTCTCTCTTCTGTGCCTACTCTTTTTAAGCACTATATTTCACCATGTAGATCTCTAATTACTCTCATAGTCTCTTGGTATACTTCCTTCTGGTGTGTCATAGCTAGAAACTTACCATGTGTCAATTCCTCCCTAATGATGAGTGGTTTGGCCTTCATAGGATTTCACACACATATTGCCTTAGTGCATGTTATAACTAGTATGGGTTACAATTCTATATCAGGCATCTTCTTAGGCATCCATTGATCAGCATTCACACGTTGCACCTTGATCATCCATACGCCCTTTTCCTTCTTATTTTTTACTCATGTTATCATAAAGATTCTAGTGAAATATTCCAACTTATACTACTTTTCACCCACCCTGAGAAAGTTATATTCTGAGGGTAATCTTGTTGGTAATGATCAGAAGACCCACAAGTGTAACAAGTTACTTAAGTGATCCTACCTCTACCACCACTGTGACCTAGGCCATCCTATATCCTCCTCAGAATCCTCTATTTCTATTATCTCCATTATTTTTCCCTTCATTATGTTGTTCATTCTACTCCTTAGAACTACTCGCCATACTAGTTTGGCATCACTCTTGTCATCACTAGATCATGTGGATTTGATCAATCAGTCTACTATCAGTTGTGTCATGAGTGTATGGGCATGGAAAATCTTATAATACATGGAAAAATTCTTCATAAATCATGTGATTTAAAAGAGGACAGTTCCAAACATCATGGTCCAAGTGACAAAATTCATAATCTAGTAATAGTGCATAACACAAAATTACATGGAAAATTATCCTTAGAATGTCCCTGATTAACTAACCTGGAACTATATGCTAGGACCATATTTATCACTAGTTAATCTCATTAGGAGGACTAGAAATGTTGTCTAAATGTAGTAAATAATATGAATAGAATTTTATTAATAATAAAAAATCCCTCTTACAATGGAGTGCTATAATTCTTATAGGAATTGTATAACTAAATACATACACGAAAATGTGTTACATAGGTGTAACAATAAACTAATTCACATAAGGCTCCAAAAATTTCATATAAGAAGCATAACTGAATTAAATACAAACATAAAGTTGCAATAAATAAACAATACATAAGGTTGTAAATAAATATAACCATATAACAATTAATAATTTAAATAATATAAATATATGCAATGCATAATTAACTAAGGTAATAATATATTTACCCTAACATTCCCCCCCTTAATTTTGCATTGCCTCAAGGGATGAGGAGAGGAAATCTCTGAACAACTTGAACTTGTCACGTGCAAGTGACTTTGTGAAGATATCTACTTGTTGTTCAGCTGTTGGAAAAAATTGAAGTTGTATATTGTGCTTCAAGACATGCTCGCGTATGAAATGTACTTGTACCTCAATGTGTTTTGTTCTTTCATGAAAAATTAGATTGGAAACAAGTTTGAGAACACCTTCATTGTCTACATACATGGTGGTTGGTTTGTCCTGTGGTATTCCAAGTCCTTCAAGTATGCGACATAGCCATATCGCTTCACAAATAGCTTCACCTACAGAACAATACTCGACTTCTATGGAAGAGTGAGAAACAAAGTGTTGTTTCTTGCTTCCCCATGATATTGGTCCAGATCCCATAAAGAACACAAATCCTAAAGTGGATTTTTTGTCATCAATGTTACCTGCATGATCTGAATCCAAATATCCTGACAAGAAGAAGTTTTCATTCTTCTTGTATTCTAGACCAAGATCTATTGTTCCCTTGAGATATCTCAAGATGCACCTTGCTGCCTTCCAATGACAAAATTTGGGTTCCTGCATGAACCTGGATAGATAGCTCACTGCAAAGCTGATATCTGGTCTAGTGTAGGTCAGGTAAATGAGACTCCCAATCAACTGTCGATAGAGAGTGGCATTTACCACAAGAGATGGATCTGAATGAGATAACTGCAATCTGTTCTCCATAGGTGTAGCAATAGGTGTGCAATCCATCATCCTGAATTTCTCAAGTGTTGTCTTGGTATATTTCATCTGAGAAACAAATATGTGATTCTCTTTCTGCCATACTTCCAATCCAAGACAATAATGCATCAGCCCGAGATTTGTCATGTCGAATGATCGATTAAGATATTTCTTTGTTGCATCGATCATCCTCACTGAACTACCAGTGATGACTAGATCGTTGACATAGACAATGAAAATCACAATCTCCCCCCCTTGATTTTTGAGGTAAATATTGGGATCGTATGGATTTCTAACAAATCCATGTTGTACGAGATGCTCATCAATTTTGATGTACCATGCCCGAGGGTGCCTGTTTGAGGCCATACAAAGATTTCCTAAGTCTGCATACCTTTTCTTCTTGACCAGGTATAACATATCCCTCAGGTTGAGTCATGTAGACTTCTTCTTGTAAATATCCATTTAGGAAGGAACTTTTTATGTCCATCTGATGGAATTTCCAACCAAACTATGTAGCTAGAGAAAAGATCATCCTGATCATTTTGATCTTAGCTGTGGGAGAAAATGTCTCCTCGTAGTCAATGCCTTATTTTTGTGCATACCCCTTTGCTACTAGTCTTTCTTTGTACTTTGTCTACTATCCCATCTACTTTGTACTTTGTTTTGAATATCCATCTGCATCCAATGGGTTTCTTCCCTAGTGGAAGATCGAAAAGCTTCCAAGTGTTATTTTTCATTACTAAGTTATATTCAACATCCATGGCATCTTTCCAAGATTTTGACTATAGGGCTTCCTATACTATAGAGGGCTCATCAGATTCAATAACTCTACTCATCAAAGAAAATTTCACTTCTTCTCTTGCTTTACTATGATTCTGTGGTCCAGGGGTGGATGTATCCGGTGGAGCATCCATTCTTGCATCTCGTAACATGCTAGTATACCACTTGGGCATATGCTGAGTAGTTCCCATGGGTCGTGGTTCTATCAGATCATCACCATCATCCCCATCATCACTTTCATCATCTTGGGAACATCAGCTTCAGTTTTTATAACTAGTGAAGAATCTACATCAGGTGAGTCTGGAGGAGGAGACTCTACTTCCTTCTTCTCAAAGAACTCAACATCTCTACTGGTGTAGACTCTCCTGGTCTTTGGATCCATCAATTTGTACCCAAGAGTCTCTTCATTATACCTAATGAAGATGAGTTTTTGTGATTTCATATCCAATTTCTTTCTATTTTCTTGGGTATGTGCATACTCGCTTTACACCCGAATACTCTGAGGTGTGCAATAGATGGTTTCTTCTTTGACCATGCTTCATGTGGTGTTACTCCGTCAAGAGCAACTGTGGGCACTCTGTTCAACAAATACATTGTTGTCTTTGTTACTTCTACCCAGAATGTCTTTGCTAGTCCAGAGTCATCGATCATACATCACACCATTTCCATGATAGTATGATTTCTTCTCTCAACAACACCATTTTGTTGTGGTGTGTGTGGAGGAGGCATTTGTTGATGAATCCCATGAGCTTGTAGGTAGTATTTGAACTCATTACTGGTGAATTCCCCCCTCGATCTGAGTGGAGAGTTATGATGTGATGACCAGTTTCATTCTCAACAGCCACTTTGAACTTCTTGAAGGTTTCAAAAGCTTCACTTTTCTTGTGAAGACAAAAAATCCACATTTTTCTTGAATAGTCATCAACACAAAGCATGAAGTACTAAAATCCAGAATGACTTGGTTGCATTGGACCACAAATATCGGTATGAACTAGATCAAGCTTACCATGAGCTCAAAAAGTACTCTTCTGGAATGAAGCTCTGTGTTGTTTTCCTGCTTGGCAGTGAGGACACTTGTTTGTATCCTTCTGGAGAGATGGTAAACCATTTACCATATTGTGTCGGCGAAGTGTCTTGAGATACTTGAAACTTATATGACCAAGTCTCTGATGCCACAATTGTGCAGAGGTAGAGTTCTTAGCCATAAGTGCTTGATCATCTCTGTGAACAAAATCAAGTTGGAACATGTGTCCCACATTGGAGGATTTTGTAACTATTTTTGAGCCTCATGATTTACCTCGAATTAGACACAATTTATTTCTAGAATGACTATCAAAGTCAATTTTTAGTTATGATCAAGGAGTTGACTATCTGACAACAAATTTTTAGTCAACCCAGGGACATATAGAACATCTGAAAATCTACAATTGCATGAACCAAGAGGTAGAGAAATGTTCCCAATCCCCTAAACTGTGTATGAAGAATCATCACCTAACGAAACATGGTTTTTGAAGGTGTGTCCCTCATTGAAGTAAACTAGTCTCTGTGGCTGGTCATGTGTCAAGTGGCTCCCGAATCAACATACCAGACATCACTAGATGACATGGAAGGTTCACTTGATCGAGTAGTGTACAAGTAGTCTTCAGTATCTGAATGTTCTTCTTGCTCAACAATATTGCCTTGCTGATGGGGTCTTCTTTTCCAGTTCCCCTTTTTCTACCCTTGATTGTAGTTTGAATGTCCCTTGTGAGATTGCTAGTGTTGAGGTCCAGAGTTTCTTGATGAACCTTTCTTATAAGTATTATACCAACAATCTTTCAATTCATGTCCTCTTTTGCAGATTGGACATTTCTTCTTCTATTGTTTATCCCCTTGTTGATTTTGATTTTGATATTGGGGTTTTTTTATAGGAATTAGGTTTTCCTTTCCCTTTTCCTTTCCATTTTTGATGAGAATAAAGTGCCTTCTCCTCTTCATCATCCTTATTATACAGGGCTTCCTCTTGTTGCAGTAGGTTTACCAGCTTGTCAAAACTAACTGTTGTATCTGACAAGTTTAGGGTTGTCACAAAAATGTGGTATGAAGAAGGGAGCACTCTCAAAACAATTGGAATGAGATTCATCAGTGACCACTTCTCCCATGGCTAGAAGTGAAGCCCTCAACTCTTCAACTCTTATCAAGAAAGCTTCTATTTTCTCATTTTGCTTAAACTTCAGTGTGTGTAACTGACTCTACAAATTCAAAATGACATTCTTGTTTTTGGCCTCATATACTGTGCTTAACTTATCCCATGCTTCTTTGGTTGTTTTGGCATCTTGAATGTGGGGTTGCACATCATCGGACACTCCAAACAAGATGATGAGCTTGGCCTTCTGATCTGATCTATCAAATTATCATTGTTGTGTTGTATCAGTAGTTGATCTGGTCAAAGTACCATTCACAATAGGCCAGATCTCTTCAAACTCAAGTTGTGTCTTGATTTTTGTCTTCCATGCAACATAGTTGTTTCCTCTGAGTAGTTGTGAATCTGGAAGAAAGAATTTGGGGGCATTGGTGCCCATTTTTTAGAATCACTGACAGGGTTAGGCTCTTATCACTCCAGGTATAAGGTCTCCCAATCTATATACCATCATTCTGATATACCAAACCTTTCTATATATGCACCCTTCCGATATACCTGTCGGTATGTGGAAGAAGCTCACCCTTTCTATATACCTGGTGGTATGTGAAAGAGGTGTTAACGTACGTGAAAGAATTTGATACGTGGTACCAAGACAATACTGAAAGGGGTCTGTGTGATTATTGACACCAGCTCAAAGAAATATCCTCATACGCATGCGTAACTTTTCTATATACTCAGATAATTTCTCAGTCTGGATTTAAGTCATGCAATCATTCACAGACAGATAGAAGGGCTCATAGTGTGTGCACTGTGTCCTTATTACTCCCTGTTGATTTAAAGGGTTGATGCTCAGATGACATTATTGCAGCTATATTAGGCATTAAGTGCAGTAGTAGTCACGATGGCTTTACCCGTAAGCGCTTCCCAGAGGCACTGTATATACCGAACGTTGCGAATGAGATCTAGGATCTTGTGAGTGTTTTAGAACCAAATTTCACTATTTTTTATTACAATTCTCTTCCATTTTATGAGTAGTTACAATGTTTGTGGTTGACTATGGAAACCTACAAATTAGTACAATATACTTGAAGTATACAATTACATTCAAAAAAATTGAAAAATTGAATGGCAGGCAATTTTTTTTTTGTTTTTCGGGGCCCTGGTGGCCTCTGGAGCCCAATACGGCTTTGTGAGCAAAAACCGTAAAAAAGTGGCTCAAAATTCTGTTTTTAGCTACCCCTCCTTTGGAAAAAAAATTGTCCAGAATAAAAAATTGAGCAATTTTCGAGTTTTTTTACCCTTTGTAGGGTTTTCTCTGCTAAGTTTAGTGGTCTATTTAGCCATAACTAAGGATTTAGCAGTTTTTTTACCACTAAATTGGTGGTTCCCTCCAATAGTGCCACTAAATTTCAATTATAAAAAATCAATGTTAAGGGGTGGGGTTCGAACCATGTACCCAACATACCTCCACTCTTCTTTTATCCAACACAGCAGTAAAAACTTTGCATATAAATTGAAGAGGTTTAAAATTTAATTCAAAAAATTTGACCAATTAACCTTTTGAAAGAATATGTGGCACCTTTGGAGGTCCACAATGTAGATTTAGGGTGGTAGTTTAGGTTTTTCCTCCTTCGCATGATCTAAAACACCATGTGTCATGCTTATTGTCCTTTGCTTTTGCATTGTTTATCCACATTCATCTTTTATTATTACATTCATTGTGATTTGTTTTATTTCTCACCATTTTTGTAGATTCAGGTCATTTGATTTGCTTGTTCGTTGATGTTTGAATGGATGTGTGCAGGTTTGACATGTAATAGATTTTAGGATCCATGCTCGTGGGTCAGATGACAGAGTGTGGAGGTTGCAGTCATTTTTTTGGTGTAGATCCTCAACTTTTACAAACAAGGCTTGGTTGGGTATACACACCTAACTTGTGGTCAAAACACAGCTCAAATGTGGAAATAAATCTGCCAATGCAACTTGTGACCAACTGGCACGGTGAAGGAAATGTGTCAATGCTCGATGGTTACAATGCTAATACAACTCACTCGCTTTAGCAAGAAACTTGAAAAAAACGCTTATTGCTTCTATGTGGTTTGAATGGTAAAGTAGGACTCAGTGGGTCCCTGATCTAATTCAGCCCAAACAATAACTTGATACAATGCAAACAACTCAGTCAGATGGGTGGCTCACTTTTATTTCCCAATGAAAAATGCTAATAACCAGGTCTATAGAATGAACTCGTCTTAGGAGCTCCAAGAGCTCGGTAGAGGTACCTCTAATTTGAAAGTCAGCTAGTATTAGCTATAGCTAATTTTATCGCCAACTAAACACCTCTAATATTAGAGACAAAACCCCTATTGGGGGATTTTTTTTTTTTTGTATATTTATTAGCTCCAGAAATAAATTTTCCTGGTGTAGAGGGCACCAAGGAAAAAAAATTCTTTCCGTTTACCTGGAGATCAAACAGGAGGTTGTGGGTCTGCAGAGAGTTCTGGGAAGCTGTGGGAGGGAACATTGGCTCTCCTATGAAGTAGTTTTCTTCTCCAAAACTTTTCCTTCTTCTCCAACCTTCTCTCCAACCTTGTCCTAGGAGCTTCAACCAGCTTTGGTACCAAATGTAAAATAGGGACGAAAGCCTGAGATCTTTTATTAATAATCAAAATCAAATTACAATGGAGTGCTACAATTCTTATAGGAATTGTACAACAATGAATACAAACAAATGAAATATGTTGCACAGGTGCAACAAAAAATTAATTCACATAAACTTCCAAAAAATGTCATTTGGGAAGCATAACCGAATTAAATACAAACATACAGTTACAACAATAATGCAATAAATAAAAAACACATAAGGTTATAAATAAATATAACCATATAACAATTAATAATTTAAATAATACTAAATATGTGCAATGCATAATTAACTAAGGTAATAATATATTTACCCTAACACTAAACTAACTTGGGCACCTGGGAAGGTACTAGGGTGCCTTGGGGTGCCCTGGTCTATATTTTAGGTGCCCTGATTTCTATAACAACTCCGAATATGAGTTTGTATGATCACAAGTTTGTTTAGAAACCTACCTGTCTATCACATTAGATTCATTGGATGAGTTGTATGATGACCTGCAATACAAGAAGTATCAAACCCTAGAAAAATAAAAAATCATATAAATGGGTCGAACTGACCTCTTCCTCCAAACTAGTGGTCTTATCACTGAGCGTTGCACTACATTTTGGACCCAGATTTAGTTCTAGTGTGTGTGTGCATATTGTGCCCTAGGTTCTCTTATTTTGGTATCATTTTGTGAAGTAGCGAGAAATAGTAACTATAGAAAATGTAGATAGCATGTGTGTGTGTGATATAATAGAATCCCTCCCCCTATGTAGTGTTTGTGATGTAGATCTCCTAGCCTTGATGCATAAAACTATATGGATGCAAATGATGCAATGGATGCAACTCTAGATGGAGTGATAGTAATATTTGATGCTATGACCTAGGACCTTTATTATGGTCTTATAACTTTATATTTATAGGGATCTCAAGCTTAATTTCGTAATCCCGACAAGGATGACTGGGAAAAAGATAAAGACAAAAAATGGATAGAAAGGCCCCAAAAATAAACAGGAAATAATGTGCATAGACCGAGGTGCCCAAAGTGGGAACAGGGTACCCCAAGGCACCCCAGTATAGGTTGGGGCACCCTAATTTTGGGCTAGATTTATGGGGAAGTCACAAAACAGGAGGAAAAGTGCAATAAAATATTGGGAATGATGAAATAAAATATAAAATAAATATGGCCAAAAGGTGGGATTAATTAGTACATTATCCACTTGAGAACCTTCTAAATAGTAGTATAATACCAGGCTAAATAATACCTAAAGTGCATGGTTTTGTGTCTACATTTTCCCCCCATTTTATGTTGGTGAGCAGAATGCTTGGTAACATAAAGTAGATAGTGATGTGTACTTGATATCCATGTAGAGTGTAGAAGAAGACATACCAATGGACTAGACTCAAGCGTGGAATGACAGAAATAAAAATGTGGAGGATCATGGATTCTAAAGATGAAAAATGCACATAAAAAGTGATGAGAGTGAACCTAGGATGGAATGTGTGTGTAGTTATTGTTGTGTGTAGTGTACCTAGATGGTTAGTAAAGGAAAATGCATGTAGAGATGTGTTGTTATTGTTTTCATTGTTGTTGTTGCCCTCAATTTGACTTCTCATTTCTTATACAGTAGACCTGTAAGGAGAAAATGATCAAGTAGTCAAATATGTATGTATGTAAAAAAATTTGTGTAAAATACGCATGTGTAAAATAGGCAAATGTAAAATACGCTAGAAAAAGTGTAAATGGAAGATGTGCACCTGATCCATGTCGAGAAAAAGGGTGTAGAATGATGTCCTATACTGTCATGAGTTTTTTGGGTGATCTCATGCCACCCTGGATGAAGAAGTATATGGAGGAAATGTGTTGTCCTCCAACTTTAATTGCTTATGATGAAATGTGTGAAGAGATATCTATATTTTCCTAGTTTTTTTAGTGATTCGAATGCCACTGGATGGAGAAGTGTAGAGAGGCACACCCATTGTAACCCCCAAGCTTGTAACTTCTCTAGAAAATTGTTAAAGGACACCATGTCCTATTAAGGCCTCCATTTATGGAGTTTGTAGACTAGTCTAAACTCACTCGTTGTGTGTGAACTAGTGTAATTATGTTGTATTAGTAGAAAACCATCAATTATTCCCCCCTATTTGCGGGCACCTGTGACGTTGTTGAAATGAAAATGTGGCCCTAAAAGAGGACCAACCGTACTCTAACCTATAGAAATATTCCCTACAGGGGGAAATGGAAACGCTTGGTAGATACCAAGGTGCGCATAAAAGGGGATGGCTAGCCAAAACAAGTGTTAGTCTAAAAAATACATACATGCAATAAGACAAGTGTAAAATATGCAGACAATGTAGTAACTACCAAAAAAATTAGTGTAAACACGCAAGAAAACAAGCAGACCACAAAAAATAGGTTTCAAACATGGGACATCACTCACGATGTCGCAAGACAAACAAGGCCATCAAGGCCGCAAACAACATACAAGTGTGCACACAAACAAAGGTAAAATATTGCATACAATGGAAAACAAAGAAGATAAGTATAAACAAATAAGTAGTCATGGAAACATGTAATCCTGTAAAACAGGTGTTGCACATGGAACACCTATTAGCATGTTATCTTGATAACCAATATGTCAAAAATGTGTATGAGTGAGTATTAAAATATGCTAAGTATAAAATGAAATAATAGCACCTGGATAAGATGAATGTGAATGCCCCTAGTGATCAGTATAGGAAGGGTAGAATGCGAGCATTCATGCTGCATGTAGAGTCATATATCTATAATCACACTAAACTAAGGCATGAATATGCATGTGTTAATGATAATGACATAGAATAAATCAACCTAACATGTGTAGTAAAGTGATCATGCAAAACACTAGTAAAAAAGAGTAAATGCTACCAAGACCATGCAATATGTTGTGGATGGATGGAATGGAATGATATGAGCATCATGCCCCCCAAGTGGATAGAAGTGTATGTATTGAAGTTCATTTTTCTCCCCCTCAGTAGTCAAGAATGATCTGTAAATGAGAGTGCATCATTGGGAAATGGTTGAGAAGTTTTGGCTGCATCTAGCACATTGTGATGAGTGTGTATGTGTGATTGTGATGAAATGAAACATGTGGAGATATGTCTGTGAACCCTATATCTGAAGTGTGTATCACAACTTTTTGAATGGAGGAGTGATTATTTATCCCTAAGTGTATATCACTATAGAAAGGGTGTATGGGGATGAGATGTACGTTGACCCTGTAGCCTAAATGTATACCATGACTTGTTTGAATGGTATAGTGATGATTTTTCCCTAAGCATATATCACTATAATGTGAAAGGATAAAGATGGGTGATGATTTATCCTGAAGCATATGTCATTATAAGATGGATACGAAGGGAGTGGTGATGTACCCTAGGGTGTATGCCACTTCAAGGTGATAATGGGGGTGGTGATTTAACCTAAAGTGTATATGACTATAAGATGATAAAAAGGGGTGATAATTTAACCTAAGGTGTATGTCACTAATGTGGGAAATGTTGGATGAAGAAAATTTTGCATTGGATGTTTAGTGTGTGTAATGTACGAAAGGCACTAATAGGTGTATATATAAATGAAATATGTAAAGATGATAGATGGAACTAGACCCATATACAATGGAAGATAGTGTAGTATGTAGAATGTATATGATGGATAGATGTGCTATGTGAATCATACAATGTAGGAGATGTAGGGTGTGTAGATGGAATGCATAGTGATGATAGCTAAATCTAGACCCATATATAATTTACACTAGCGTAAGTATAGAATGTAAGGAAGGTATGCAAAACTAGACATAGCTAATATGATGGCTAGTGTAGCATGTATGAGATAAATGGTGTAGAAATGAATAATAGATGAGGTATGTGTAGGATAATGTAGGATGTAGGGTATGTATGGAAATGTGTATAACCTGTCATGTAGTGTGTGGGTTTTAGTGTAATGGTAATCCCTCAAAAGTCCAATGGGAACTGAATCAAAAAAGTGTATCATCGGGTAATGAGTACAGTGCATCAATTTAAGTGTAATATTTCTTGAGGTGCATAAAATTTAACTAGTTTTTATGTGGTTTTCCAAGAGGGGTGGTAAGGTGGTAAACACTACCACCAAGCTTATCTGTGACAATGTAAGGGACAAGCCAATTGGGCTTAAATTTACCTTTGAGTGCTACTTCATCCTTTGTATTTTGTTGGTTTTCTTTTAAGACGAGGTCACTGATATTGAAGTCTCTAGAACGTGTCTTCCAATTGTAAGCATGTGAAATGTGGGATTAGTATGGGCGGAGGTTTTCTAATTCTTATAAGTGATGCGAATCCAACATTTCTAATTCATGTAATAAACTTTCGTGATATTCATTGTCTTTAAGGATTCCCTTAACAGATATTTGTAGGGTTGGTATTTCAATTTCTAATGAGATAACCACCTTAGTGCCATAAAATAGGGAGAAGGGGGTGGCATTAGTAGGAGTGTGAACGCTAGTGCGATATGCCCCTAATGAATATAAAATTTTATTATGCTAATTAGTGCCACTAAAGTCAATTGTCTTACGTAGGATTTTAACAATATTTTTATTGCTAACTTTTTTTTGACCATTGCCTTATGATTGTTTTAACTTAAACTTAGCACAAAATTTCTTGATGTCTTTATTTTTGAATGAGGATCCATTATCATTGATAATGAAAGATGTCACTCCAAAGTGTGGTGTAATGTGCATGGTAAGAAAGATACAAATTTTGGTACTGGTGGTTGTACATAAGGGCATGGCTTCAACCCACTTGGTGAAGTTTTCTATGGCCGTAATTATGAATTTTTGGCCATCGATGAATTTTTGGTTGGGGATTTCAATTAATTCAAATTCCCAAAGGGATAAGGGCCACGTGGGCATGATGGGTTGAAGATCATATGTGTGTGCATGATGGAGGTTACCATGTTTCTAACACTTGTCACAACGTTGAGAATAATCAAGGAAATCCTATTCCATTGTTGGCCAAAATACCCTTGACGTAACAAAAATTCGTGTCATGTCTTGATCTGAAAAATGGATAGAACAGATAGTAACATGAATGATAGATATTTTCATAGGGATATATGTGAGGGGAAGACAACGGAGAAGATAACCATCAACAACTCATTTGAATAATTCAAAGTCGGCAATAATATAATGAGTGGCTTCATGACGTAACCAGCAAGTTACATGAGATTACAGAGTATCAGGGATAGTTTGTTTATACATGTAGTTATAAATATGTGTGAACCCTTTAGTGGTGTCATGACTATGGGTGATGGCACAGGCTACAATAGGTATGGTGGAGATAGAAGGATGTTGTAAGTGAGTAATAATGAAATTAGTTTGGTCATCGGTGACATACTTTGGGATAAGTGAGGCTATATTGGCCATGGCATCAACATGGTGATTTTCTTTTTGAGGAATAGCAGAAATGGAATAACACTTGAAGGTAGCTAAAAGGTCTTTTCCAAAAGCATTGTACGTGATAATATGTTTCTCCTTAGTGTGATAGACATCATTGACTTGGTGAATCACTAATTGAGAGTCCCCATGGCTACACAAGTTACAAATGAGAAGTTTTTTGGCAGTAAGTAAACCTAAAATGAGGGATTCATATTCAGAAATATTATTTTTGTCAGAAAACACTAGCCGGTATGTAAAGGTAAATGGATCACCATGTGGGGTATTAAATACCACACTAGCACCGGTGCCAGAAAGATATTGAGAAACATCGAAATACATGGTACATATATGTGATTGAATGGTGTACATAGTGAAATCATCATCAAAATAATCAGAAATAGAGGAAGCATCCAGAAAGAGGGCGGAGGCCAACTGATCGACGATGACCTGCCCCTTAATTACTTTTTGAGGTATGAACTTAAAGTCAAATTATGTAAGGATCATAACCCAATGAGATAAACGTACTGAAAGATGAGTATGGGACAAATGATAGCACATAGGGTTGACCTTAGTAATAATGTGAACTTCTTTGTTAAGGAAATAATGGTGTAACTTGTCTAAAACCAATACAAAGCTGAGGCATAATTTTTTGATGTAGCTATAATTGCATTCATTAGAGATAAGTGTGTTACTAATGTAGTAGATGGATTTATCATGATGGATATCATCATGTTGTGCCAATAATGCACCTAAGGTATAGAATGTGGCAGAAATATAAAATAAGAAGGGGTGGGTTTCCACAGATGGGACTAGGACAAGAGGGTTTAGTAGAAAAGATTTGATGTGATCGAATGTTTTTTAGCATTTTTCTTCCCAAAAAAACTTAGTGTCTTTCTTCATGAGACGTGTAAAAAGGAGTGTCTTTTCATCTAGTTATGTAATAAAACGTCGAATAGCTTGAATTTTACCTTAAAAGGAGTGTAATTGGTGAAGGTTTTTTTGTGGACGCATGTCGATAATGAATTTGATTTTTATTGGGTAAATTTATATGCCACATCATGAAATAATTTATTTGAGTAGCATACCTATGGTTACCCCAAAAACAATTTTTTTTGGGTTGAGGTATAAGCGATACTATCGTAATCATTCAAATAGCACACGAAGGTACCATGCATGGGAGGAATGTCATTAATAATTAGCTAGATTATAATCCACATAATCCTCAATGATCTTGTGGATATAATCATGAAAAATATGTGTTATTACACGTTAATAGGTACCCCCTGCATTCTTGAGGCCAAATGGCATAGCAGTATAACATAATATACCCCATGGCGTGGTAAAAGAGGTTTTATCTTGATCGGATGGATTAATCTTAATGTGGTTATAACCTGCGAAACCACCCATAAAGGAGAGTATTTTATACCCTATGGTAGATTCCATAATAACATCAATGTGTGGGAGGAGAAAACTATCCTTAGGGAAAAATTTATTTAAATCATGGAAATCAGTACAAAAGTAGACATGACCATTCAGCTTCATCACGGGAACAATATTATATATTTATTCAGGATAATCAACAACGCAAATGAAACTGACAACTAATAATTTTTGGATTTATTCTTTGACTAATAGTACAACTTTAGGATGCATCTTATGGATTTTTTGTTGAACGGGCTTGGAACTAGGGTTAATGACAATATTATGCATTTCAACAAAGGTATCTATACTTGGCATATCACTATAGTCTCAGACGAAGATGTCAAAGAAATCATGAAGTACTTACTTGAGGTCCTTTTTCTCAGTAGGGGTGAGGGAAGTGACCAATAAGACTATGCATGGATTTTCAGACGTTCCTAAATTATGTTGGATGGTTTCTTCATTGATAAGTATGGAGAGATCTTCAATGTATGGCTCGATGGGAATAATGTCAGGGGGTTAGAATTATTAATGAGGTTATCAAATTCTCCTAGACAAACCATATTAACGGATGGGAGAGATCGGTGTCATTTATGGTGAAAATAAGGTAGATCATCATAAGCACCCATATGATCTAGAAATGCATCATTGGTAGGAAAAGTATCTATGTTATCCAAAAATAAAGGGGCATCATTACTAATGAGGTATGGGTGTAGCAAGGGGAGAGATGCTACATGACACGTGGTTTGTAATTTTAAAGGTAGTGGGGGAGAAGGATGATATCCAAGCCCAAACTTATGTGGGTGTGCGAGGAGGTCCCAAAGTTTGGTGACTTTTTGGTCTTGGTAGTGAGAGAAACCAAAGAGATGAAGGTATTAATATCCTAAACCATATTTGGAGAGATCAGGGTTAATGTGTGGGGAAGTAGGTAATCCCAAATGGTGTTCAACAAAATTACAATATTTAAAAGGGGAAGGGTCAACTAATACATCATAAATAGTGCCCTAGTAATGGAACTTGAGTCATGCATGGAATGTAGAGGGAACCACATGCATGGCATGGATCCAAGGCCTACCGAGGAGGATGTTAGAGTTAAGGTCATTGGACATTACATGACATGGTAGGGTAATCTTACATGGACTGAGGGTAATGGATAACTTGACAATACCTAAAACACGTTTTGGGATGTTATCAAAACCACGAATGGAAATGGTGTAAGGAGCAATGGATGTCAAATTCATGCCAATATGATGGATAAAATTGATATTACAAATGTTAAGGCAAGATCCATTGTCTAATAAGGCATGTTTAACACCTACTGTGTTAACACAATCCTAGATATATAAGGGAGGGTCATGGGCTACGAATTCTAACGGTGGGGGATCATCAGCTGTTAAAGCGATCTGGAGGACATTATGGAGGACATATATTTTCTAAATCTTCTAGGATTTCTATAGTATGGAAGAGCACTCTGAGAGATTTATGGGGACTATTTGAATGTGAGAAATAGAGTTCGTACGATGAAATGGTGGCTAGTTAAAGATGGTCAACTCTTGGAGGGGGCATGGTCAACTGGAAAGTCACTATACTGCACGTGGCAAAATAGAAGCATGTTTGTTACAAGTTGGGGTTTAGTTCCACCAGTATTTGATGGTTGTTATAAAAAGTTGGCTACAGAGATTGTAGCTTGTGGGATCCACTTTTATATCAGAAGGGGACCCTACCACCGTGAGGACTATGTTATTGATCATCTTACATGGTGGGTCCTCAAGCCACCACATGGCTTTCCACCAAGATTCGAATTCACTCGATATTCCTATCAAGGAGAGACAAGTGGACTATGCCTTTCAATTTTATATGGTAGGATTAATTTGAGCTTAGTGAGCTATATTTCTAGCTTGGTGGGGTGGTCAAATTCCCACTGAGCCCTATATTATTCTCAACAACCGAGTTGATCACTTTATGCCATTTTGTTTGTGCTTATCTATATTATCCATGGCCAATTCAGTAGAAGGTCCAAATTATATGGGTCACAGTTGACATGGTGCCAACATATCTCAGGGAAGTCTGTATTTATCTCATCCCATACATGGTCTCAACATACAATACACATGACCCAATCCAAACCTTGGGCATATTGCCAGTGAAGCCACCATCCACAAGGTGGATTAAATTACCAACAAACAAACCCAACTCACCTTTGTAGCGATTCAAATAGCTTGGTTCCCTTATCCATTGGCGCAACTAATAAACACAATGCATAGGTCCACATAACCCAGCAGGTCAAGCCACTAACTTACCATTTTCAACAATGCAGAGTAAAACGTGGAGGACATGGCCTTAGTCACATAGAATATGTCTATGCCTACCCTTTTTAAAGGCTTAACCCAGCCCTTCTCTGATGGATGTGGGATAATAGCCCACACTTAGTAAACTGGTCGTGGCACAAAAGGTGGGTGGGAGTTGAACCCACGACCTGGGCATGAGAAGTGGAGCGGCCCAACCAACTTAGCCAATGAGTTGGTTGGGAAATGAGTTGGCGGATAAGAGATATAAACAACATTTTCAAGCTGACTAAGCCTATATAAAGGCCATTCTCCCTCTCACTCAAATGATGAAGAACAAAGGATCTTCAAGAACATTCAAAGGAGCTCAAAGAGAGGAGAATAAAGAGCTCAAGGAGGATATTTTAAGATCTTCCAAGCTATTTTGAAAGGCTTATTATTTTAATAGGCTATAATTTGTAATAAAGTCCTATTATAAATTATAGGCAATTTTTCAAGAGTAAGTCCTATTTAAAATTTAATAGGAAAATATTGTGGAAGCTAAGTCCTATTATTTTAATAGGAAAATTGTAAAATTGGGAGTTATTAAACACTCACCAATTGGCCCATAGTGCCACACTTTTATTTACAAAGCCTAGAATTGTTGACCAGAGAGCCATAGGGAATCTTGCGAATGTCTGGAAGGTTGATCAAGTTCTGTAGGATTCTTGTGCACCAGGAAGGTGGAGGATGGGACTGACTTAGCATCGGTGTTCTTCAAAGGTCTGGAGTACTTTGTGGGAAAGTAAGGTTCCATTAGGTTTTGTTGTAAAATCCATATTGTACTTACAAATTTTTACTAGTGGAATAGTTCGAAAGAACCCAAAGATGTAGGTTATTGCTGAACTCCGTAATCAATCCGTGTGTAGTGTGATTTACATTTTTGCATTTATTTCGAGTTGATTACTTAAAAGGAGTAATTTATCGACAATTATTAATAAGCCTATAGGGGTTTGTGATCGAGTAAAAAAATTTGGTCTATTTTCAGATCATGTTGGTATCAGAGCCAGTTAATTTAATAGTGTGATTGCTTCAAGTTGGTGTAGTTGGTTCAAGTTTGTGTGAATAGGGTACAGGTGTACCATGGGAAAGATGTCCAAATAGGAAAATCTTGAAGAGGTTGAAGTTTCTAATAACTCAATCCAGGAAGAGAACTCTCTCCTATGATTGATGTATTACTCTTTAGAAGAGGAGAATGCTCGCTTGAAATAAGAACTGCAAACCAAGGATGAGATCTTGGCAAGGTTGCAGTGTGGTGATTACAGAAAAGGAAATTCCTTCAACTTCAAATGCAGAGACCATGACAGATGAGTGCATTATAATTTGTTCACCACATGAATCTTCTTCCTCCCATCTGGTTACAGATTCAGGTAATGATGTTTTTGGTTCATTTGAAAAGCATACTAGAGGCGTTGAATCCAAATTGTTATCTAAAATGGGATTTGATGGAAGATGCCTTGGTAAAAATGGCCAAGGCATTGCTAACCCAATACAGGTTGAGGATCATCCTCATTTTATAGGTTTGGGTTTTACTAGTGTGGGAATGGATATTGGAGATTTCTCCAAGCACGCTGATGGGAGAAAAACTTTTGAAATAAAATTGAATACCCCACTAGTCCTACAAGAAGATTTTTAACATAAAAATTGTGCTTGGTCATCGCAAGTAGGATGTGGTAAGAAAAATCAGTGAAGAGGTAATGAGATTCCACCTCCAGTTTCTTACCATAATCATAAGCATAGTGAAACTTATTATCCACTTTTTCAGCTTAAGAAGTATGGTTATGATTTTCAAAAAATGTGGAATTCCTTTCCATGTACATTTTGTGGATTTCATAATAATTTTGTGGTCAGATGCTAGAAGAGAAGGACACTGATGAAGAATTTGATGTCATTCGTTAGGAACAAGGAAAATTAGAAAGACCAATCTTATCATGTAGAGGAGAGAAATGGAAATAAGAGTTCCTCATTCCATAACAAGGAGATTAAGAGGAATTTTTTTGCTCATTTCTAGCAGAATGGGCACCGGGTGGACACGTGCTAGAAACTTCATCCATCTTGCCATTATGGTAATGACAAGCCAAAGATGGAATGGAGGCCTATTGCAAAGGAAAAGGAGGTTTCTACTCCACCACCAGTTGACAAATCAACCCAAGATCAAGTAATACCTAAAAGTGAAAGTCCTTTAAAATGGGTAAGTCAATAATTTTTTAGTTATATATTGCAGAACTCAAATTGATGAATAGTATGCAATATTTGTTTGGAGTTCAGATTTTGTGAGAAAATGCTGAGAGAAAGGTCTACCATACTCAATGGATTTTCTTACTTGAAAGTTTGATTAATACTCCAATCAAATCTCCTAATCATATTTTGAGTGCATGTTACAACTTGGATACAGTATTTTAACTCATAATTTTATGCTTGTATATTTTTTAGCCAATTGTGCATATAGTTGAGCTCGCAGATATCAGCTTGAATCTTCATTCTATTTAGTGGCATTGTGACCATGCAACATAATGGTAGTTGAATTACCATTGGCATCTGACATCAGGTCGGATCTTCATTTTATAAAGAGGCCATCATGGGCAATAGAATAGAATGGTACCTAATAATTTTCATCATCAACAAAAGGAGCTCATGAGAGATTAGCTCAGATCGTCATTCAGTGTTAAGGCATTATGACCATACATCTGAATGGTAGCTGATCATTAGTGACATCCGATCACTCATGGTTCTACATAGCATGTATTTTCCTTTAGAATAGATTGGATTGTACATAATCAATTTGGAGCTAGGAGATGTGTTGTAGGGTGAAGAGGATCATTTTTGTCAGATATATGGAAGCTTAGAACTGCACAGTGGGAGCGTTGAGGTTTCATTTGGAAACTTAGAACCTTACAATAGAGGCATGGAGGTCTTTTTCAGAGATCAAAATGGCATAGCAGCAGGCATTGATCCTAAGTACCACATGTCATAGAGTTTGAACCATCAGTTGTTTGATTGTGGAGTTGGCAGTTTAATGCGTAGATCTCTTCTCAGCAACATGATTTGGAGTTTACAAGATTTTTTGGAAAAAATCCTTTTCCATTGGGGAGGTATGATCCTTAAGTATATTATATAGGACATATGTTCTCTAAATATTCTAGGATTTTTACAGTATGGAAGAGAACTTCGAGATATTTCTAGCGACTATTTGAATGCAGGAAATAAAGTTCATACAATGAAATGGTGGCTAGTAAAAGTTGGTTAACTATTGGAGGGGACATCGTCAACTGGAAAGTCACTACACAATAAGTGGAAAAATAGAAGAATGTGTGCTACAAGTTGGGGTTTATTTCCACTGGTATTTGATGGTCATTATTAAAGATTAGCTATGGAGACCATAGCTGGTGGGATCCACTTTTATATTAGAAGGGGACCCTACCACCATGAGGAATATGTTATTGATCATCGACGTGGTGGGTCCTCAACCAACCACATGGCTTTCCACCATGATTTGAATTCACTTGATACGCCTATGAGGAGTGACAAGTGGACTATCCTTTTTATTTTATATAGCATTGATTAATTTGAGCTCAGCGAGCTATATGTCTAGCTTTGTGAGGTGGTCAAATTCCCACTAAGCCCTATATTATTCTCAACAACCGAGTTTATCACGTTATGCCATTTTTTTGGGGCTTATCTATATTATCCATGGCCAACTAATAGAGGGTTTACATTATATGGGTGACAGTTAACATGGCACCAACATAGATTGAGGAATTTTTTATTTAGCTCGACCCATACATGGGCTCAACATACAATGCACACAACCCAGCCCAAACCTTGGGCGTATTTAGTGAATCCACCATCCACATGGCAATTTAAACAACTAACAAACAAACCCATATCACCTCTGTATAGTGATTCAAACATATCGGCGCCCTTATCCATTGGTTGTAGCTAACAAACACAACGCACAGGTCCACATAACCTAGCGGTGAGTCAACACACGCTTGCCATTTTCAACAATGCGGAGCAATAATTTGGAGGATGTGGCCTTACATGTAGAATGTATCCTTTCCCAACATTTTTCAAGGCTTAACTTGGTCCTTCTTCAATGGATGTGGGATAATATCCCACACTTATTAGATAATCAGTTGTGGCACAAAAGGTGGGCAGGATTTGAACCCACGACCTATTCATGAGAAGTGGAGTGGCCCAACCAACTTGGCCTATCATAGTTGGTTTGGAAATGAGTTGGTGGATAAGAGATATAAAAAATTTTGCAAGCCTCCTAAGCCTATATAAAGGCCCTTCTCCCTCTCATTCAAATGTTAAATAACAAAGGAGCTACAAACCCATTCGAAGGATTTTTAAAAGGAGAATAAAGAGCTTGAGGAGGATATTTTAAGAGCTTCTAAGCTATTTGCTAAAGCTTATTATTTTAATAGGCTTGTTTTTTTGTAAGAAAGTCCTATTATAAATTATATGCAATTTTTAGAGAGTAAGTCCTATTTAAAATTTTATAGGAAAATATTGTGGAAGTTAAGTCCTATTATTTTAATAGGAAAATTGTAAAATTAGGAGTTATTCGAAACTCACCAATTGGCCTATAGCACCACACTTTTATTTGCAAAGCTTGGAATTGTTGACCGGAGAGCCATAGGGCATCTTGCAAATGTCTGAAAGGCCGATCAAGTTCCATATGATTCTTGTGTGCTAGGAAGGTGGAGGACGGGACCGACTTAGCATCAGTGTTCTTTGAAGGTCTGGAGTACTTTGTGGGAAAGTAAGGTTCCATTAGGTTTTGTTTATACCAATGAGTCAAATTTCACGGTACAACATCATTCTTGGCGATAGTGTGTTCAGATTGACATAGCATGGGTAGTGACAGTATTTTTGGAGGAAAAGGAGACAATCCAGGTATGTTTGTACATGTAATTAATGCTAATCAAATGAGTATGGTTCTGGGTGCAGGTTTTGTTATGTAGATCAAGTATCTTAACTAATTCTTTAGGAGGTTAAAAAATTATTTTAACTCCCTCTATCTAGAGACTAAGTGGCATATAGATTTTTGTTTACCCACATTTGCGAGTGAAATAATTATTTTTCATCCTCTTACGGTGAAGGAATTGATTTTTTCTAATAGGTGATAGTGAAGGTATGACATCGAGTATCTATAATAGGATCCTCAATTTAACTATAATTAGAACTATTATGCTAGGAGTATAGCTAACCCTATAGTTACATCCAATATAGGAGGACATAAAACACTGTAAATAAATGTACTCCAAAGTAGTATAAAATGATTCTAAAATACTTAAAACTAAATGTAAATAAAACCCTAACTATGTCAAAGGAATGTAGTGAGGAAAGACCTCAATTGATTATTGTAGATGGTTGTCGCAGAGTGTCGCAGGTCTGATAGGAAATTTCAGAACCCAGGAAGATGTTACTCGAAAAGGGTCCTATGATGACCAATATTTGAGGATCTAAATCTGACAAGGGAACCTAGGAGGGTATTGGGGTGTGTTGAGGCACCCTTGGTATGGTAGAACAAGTGAACCTTGGTCTTTGTAAAAAGATCTAAAATTTGAGTCTTTCAGGGTTGGAAGGTGACAAGTTGGTTGACAACTGCACTATCCTATCATATTGGGTTTTCTAGATCCACTATGTTGAGTTTGTGATGAATAATATAATGAAAACATGCAAGAGGAAAAAGGAGTATAAAAACCTAGAATATATAATATATGCAAATGAATGGGTCTAGACTGACCTTCAGTCACCACAACAATAGTGCTTACTACTCTACTGAACGTTGCACTACATTTCAGACCCGAAATGTAGTTCTGGTGTATGTGTGCACATGTTGTGCCCTAGATGCTCTCATGTGCTAGTCACACTATATGAAATAGTGAGAAATATCTAAATGTAGAAAAATTTAGATAGCATGTGTGCATGGAATAGAATAGAATAGAATCCCCTTCCATAGGAAGTGTGTGTTGATTTAGATATCCTATCCTAGATACATGGAACTATGTGGATGAAAATGATGGAATGGATGGTAGCTATAGATGGAGTGATAGTAGGATGTTATGCTTTGACCTAGGCCCCTCATTATGTTCTCATAAATTTATATTTATAGGGATCTTAAGATTAATTTTGTAATTAATCCCAACAAGGTTGATTGGGAAAAAGATAAAGCCAAAAAATTGATCCATGGGGATCCAAAATGACTCTACTTCATCATATCAGCTAGCACCGAAGAAGAAAAATTGAAGAGACAGAGGTTTTATCTTTATGTTAATAGAACTGCCACTCTATGCAGAGTGGTAGTTATTGAACTACCTCCCAACTCGGGCAGCGGTCCTGTAACCACTGCCTAGCAAGGGTGGCATTCCTATGACCATCATCCTGCATTGGGTGGTAGTCTTAGATCTTTTGGACAAAAATTAAAATTAAAAATGAACAGTCCCCAGAATTGGAAAGGTTATATGTGTCTCTTCTCCTCTCTAAACTTTCCCATCCTCTAGTGCACTAGAGGACATGAGAAGGGATATAAATATATGTAGGAAGGAGAGTTTTAGATTATCAAAGCATGAAAGTAAGTGAGCAAGAAATTCTTAGTGTTGGAATTATGTTTCTATAATAAAGGAGTGTTGAGTTAGATAAAGCAAGTAATTGGGAGGAAGTTTGAGATATTATCTACTTTTCTTGCATAATTATTGTAAATTTTGTACTTCTTAATTGACTTAGCTAATAAAAATTGGGAAGAAAGAGCATTTTCCCTTCCCGACTAGTTCTCCTCCTCTAGAGTTTTCCAGGATAAAACTTGTTGGTGTTCATGAGTTTATATTCTTTCCTTTCCTGTAATTGTTGATTCTAAGCATAAGAAAAAATTCATTCACTAGCTATCTCTGTCATTTTCTAATTGAAATTAGAACAACAACATTTAATTGTGTTTCTGTGAACAATTCTGAAGTAGAGAGTTTATAAATCATTTTAGTATCATAGCAAACAAGCATCCATGAATGTGGTATTCATTCTTGGATTTGTATGACAATGAGGATATATAAATGTGGAGACGATCCAGATATTTCTATAAGGAATTTGAAACAGAGAATTTGGAGAAAATGTTGGAGACCATGATGGATAGGATGTTTAGAAGACAAGAAGAACTTAAAAATTTTCATAAGATGGCTTCTATTAAGCAAGACTCCATGGACACTGTGGTTTAAGGCTTAGCCAAAAAAATTGGAATAGGGAGGAGCCACCATGAGGAATATTATGGGGAAGAATGTGAAGAAGAGACTTCAAATGTAAGAGAAAAGGTAAAATCCGATCATGCTCCTTTTAAAGTTGAGATGAAAGTTGAAATTAAAATATTTGAAGGAAAAGTAGATGCAAAGATGCTTGATAAATGGTTAAAACAACTAGAAGTCTAATTTAGTGTCCATAATGTAATTGAGGCACAGAGGATCACCTTTGCATGTCTCAAAATGGAGGGACATGCTCTGGTTTGGTGGGAACTCATCTAGACACTTGTGAAAAGAAGAAATGTCCTATTGTGAAATCTTGGCAAGATTTTAAATAATTACTTAGAGCTAACTTCTATCCTATTGGCCACAAGACTGACCAAATGATTAAATGGCGGTATTTTTGACAAGGAAGTGGTCAAAGTGTGTAGGACTATACTACAGAGTTTTGGAGGCAGGCCATGTTGCTGAACATGGACTTGGAGGATGAGGATATTCTAAGTAAGTACTTGAGAGGACTTCACACTCACCTTCGAAGAAAATTCATCTCCACGAGACCCAAAGATCCCAATGAGGCATGTATGCAGGAATACTACATAGATGATGACAAAGGAGAAATGAAGCCAAGGGAAAATCATTCAAAAATTAGCAGAAGAAAGAATATGGGAAAACAAGTAATAAGATTAAGTGGAAAGGGAAAGGTAAACAAGTTGTCACTACTTTAAATACTTGTAAATATCCCAATAATTTTTGCAAGAACTGTGATATTAATGGTCATACTGATGCTACATGTTGGAAGTTGCATCCAAATAACCAAACCAAGGACTCAAATAATTCCATGACAGCTATAAAGATAGAATGGGAGGTGGAAATCAAACATGACTCTGATGTAGGCGAGAGGCTTAGATGCACGGCCACCAACATGGACTGCCAGTTGGAGGAACTGAGTAGACTATTCCAAATCAAGATAACTAAGTTAAATGCTTTGTTTAATATCGGTCCTTAGTCTGATTTGATTTTTGAATCACTTGTAAATAAGCTTGGTATTGAGACTTATGAGCATCCACACCCTTATCCTTTGGGTTGGGTGAAGAAGGGTGTTGAAATTTAGGTAACAAAAAGATGTAAAGTCAATTTTGGGATAAATTCCTAGTATATTGATGTATTCGAAGCAAATAGTATTCCACTTGATGATTTTTATGTTGTTTTCGGGAGTCCTTACTTATATATCAGAGATGTGTCATATTTATGAGAAGGAAAACTAGTACAAATGGGTCAAGGATGGGATTAGCTACAACATCCAAGAACACCATCGTAAGACACAGGTTACTATGGTGAGTGTTAACCAAACAAACAACTTACTCAAGATAAAATCATAATTATTTTTGTTTACTTTTTTTTAAAGGATAAACAAGATGGGGTAGAAGTTTCAGATATTTCTAAACCAGGGAAAACATGATTTAGATAGTATTATTTAGTCTTTTTAGGATGTTTTTCAGGTTCCCAGTGGGTAACCACCAAAATGGGAAGTAGAACATGAGATTCAAATGTTGTCAGATTCCCCTATACCAAACATCAAGTTGTAAAGGAAATCCTTGTTGGAGAGTACTAAAGTAAATAAACAACTCCAAGAACTGCTAGACCAAGGGGTGATACGTCCAAGCACCTCACCATATGGTTCACCTATCATGATGGTGCCAAAGAAGGATGGTTCTTGAATAATTTTCATCGAATACCACACTGGTGACTCTTCCGCGTACCCCGACCTCCCGAGGTCGTACCGAAAAGCAACAGGCGAGTGTGAGAATCAACAAGTGACTCTTCCACGTACCCGACCTCCCGAGGTCGTGCCGAGACAGCCGGTGGGGGTAGAATATGCAGACAAGCTAGTTAGGCAGTCTAATGTCTTCAACACGCACTAATGGTATTTGCGAATCTAAGGCAAAGAAGGCCCTTCTAACTTGGACTGGTGTGATAGATCGATTAGCGAGGATGACTGCTCGAAGGCTCCAATCAATATCGAGCTCTGGCGTGATTCGATCTATGGGTTGTGGGATGCGTGGAAAATGACCCGGGATGGTTTCGTGTATTTCTCCTGATAGGGTCATATGGTAAATATGGTCGATTCTATGGACGATTCTCTGGCCTACTCCAAAATTCTCTAGCTTCGTTAGCTATTGTATTTAGTAGGGATAACTGTTGAATGATGAGAGGTGGAATCAGAGTAGACTGAAATACTAATTTACGTAGGCCAGTGTCTATGTCTAATTCTCTTATGGATTCGTTAGGCTGTGGGATCTGCGGATCACAACCATAGACTCTTGGTTGTTGCGGTCCCGTGATGGTCATACGGGAGATCAAGTTCTGATCCCTAGTATCCAATAGTCATAAGCTTTTTCAGCTTCTATGTTTAGAACCAACAACTGTGCTATCTTCTCAGAATACCTTACAGGCATTCTCGCAACTTGGATTCTTAAGCTGGTATCTATATCTACTAGGGTGTCTCCAGCGTCTGGCTGTGGAACTAAAGGATCACACCCGAATATTTGTTCTCTTTCGAGCCCTTCTACAGTCATATGGGTATTTTCTAGGGTAATCTGTAATTTGGCTGATTTGACCAAAATAGATGCGCTTGGTCGTCTTCGATGTTTAACCCTCTCAACTGTATCCTGATCTGTTGGAAGTCTGTTGTTGTTTGGAAGACTTGTATCCTAAGGTTTTGGTCAATGTCAGTTACTGTTACTACGGTATTGGGCTGAGGCACAATTGGCTCGAAAATGTATTCCCTGGGCTCCCTAGGTCCCGTAATTGTCATACAAAAGTAGTAATGAAACAAACTATAATAAAGTAAAATCTAAATGCACTTCTAGCATATATAGTTTCTTTTTGTATTTTCCGGCAATTTTATGAGAGAGTAGCTATTTAAAATATTTAAAATTGACAGCTAAACTAACAACGTAAAAACAAACAAAATAGCCGAGTGTAACTATTTGTCTGTGCGATTTTGTATATCTATTCTAAATAACAAAATAACTAATATATCTGCAAGATTCTCGATCCTACCTCAGAAGTGAGGAATGAATCATAGTTTCTCAGAAACTATCAATCCCCACAACCTCCCTGGCAATATCGAGAATGGAAATAACTGAAATAAAGTGATTAACTACTTTATTTGATAAGTTCTAACTAAAAATTTGAAAGATGGAACCTGGATTTCGCAGAACAGTGGCGAATCCGACGGTGTGTGTGTTCTTGTCCCCTCAGTATGATGTCTTCGTTCTTTGTGCTCACGTGAATCCAGAAAAGCGTGAAATGCTTGCATCAACAGGAATAGGTATTTGGATCAATGGACAGCCTTCAAAATGTAGATAGAATAGAATGCGGATAGGAGAGGGATAGCACAAGAGTACAGAGCTTGGCCTATGCAATTCCTAGTGGGGTCTACTGTGAATCATGCAACAAAGAGCGTCCAGGACCTGAGACTAGCCTGTATGAAGAGCAAAACCTGCAACTTTAATGGCTACCTAGACCATTCTACTCCAAAACAATAATACTGTCTGCACAAGTTGGATCTGTGGCTTACCAACAGTAACATAAAGCTAAAACAAACCTGCAACAAACTATGCTACCAATCCTAAGCAAACTAAAACGACCATAGTACTGAAAACATGAAAATTGGAGTGAAAATGGTGGCCCAAATGATGTTTGCACTTGCACAAGTTGGATATGTGGCTTACCAGCTGCAATACAAAACTAACCAAAGCACTCAATGAGAAAAGTAAGAACCCTAAGCAAAGGAAAACTAAATCTACTGCAACAAGAAATTTAAAACAAACTTTGGAGCAAAATTCAGAACTAAAATCAGGGGCCTTTTGCATGTGCACAAACCATGCATTTATAGGAATCCAAACATGCAAAGATCAAATCTAAACTGAACTCCTAAACATTAAACAAAAGAAAAACACTATTCCAGGGGACCAAAAACATAAATGCATGCTCAAGTCGGCAAGAAAAGCTGGTAAAGCGTTGATTTTTGCGTGCGTTCTGTCAAAAGCACGTTCTGGAAAACGCGCACAGGACCGCCGCCCTGCTCCGGGTGGCGGTTTCGTCACTAAAGACCAAAAAGCCAAGAAAAGAGGAAAAATAGGGAAAACAAAGCACGCGGGGGCTAAGCGGGGCATGCGGGATGTTAACGCATATCCGTAAAGCTTCTCTGGATCCCGAACACCTTGCGAAGGGACCTGTATCATCATCGGGGCACTTATTACACCGTTCCGTAGTACAGTACCTTACAATTTTGGGTACGTACAGTAACCTCAAAATCCTATGCACATCCTCTAATGTTAATATCATCTCCATCATCTCTTGTCTTGTGCATCACATAAAGGTAGTGGACTAGGTCTCCAACGTGGTCAAAAGCATTTGTAATAAGTCCATGTCCAATGGTATCCTATGCATCTGCATGATGCCCCAAAATCCCCAACCCTAAAATTGGGAAATATTTACACGTGAAAATATGGAAATCATCCCATTAAGTCATGCCACATCTACACTCTGCCATAGGCTGATTCTATGCTCTACCTGCATCCAAAAAATGAAAACAAGAAAACATCAAACCTCTTAAAAATTAATTTTTGGAGTCAAAAATCAAATCATATCACCCATTCTAATAACCTCCCTATGCCATCGACACTTGGTAAAGCTTCCAAAATTCCATCAACCCTCTAGATCCCACTTCCCCATCCTGATGCCATCAATCCTCATGTTTAAAAGCACCGATGGCGTCTGGCCAAATCATGGCCATGAATTTCAAAATTTTGAATTTAAAATTTGACATAATAACAAACTAATAATTGAATCCCTCTCAAACCCACTTATATTTTGTCTTAACCTACCCCATGATGCAAATTTTACTAAGTTTGATGTGTTAACAACTCTAAAAATGAAAAATAACCAAATAGAACCTAATCTACTAAACAAAATTAAATGTGACGACTTACCTGTGGTCACGCCCTGCTGCGTTCTCTAGATCCTCATCCTTCATAACCACCTCATACGCTAGCCATGACGTCAAAATACACCCTAAATTGGAATTTGATACCTCACTTGTCTCCATTCTAGAAATAGTAATAACCAAATCAAAATCAAAATAACTATAAAAAACTCAAATTTCTATTCAAATTCATTCACTATCGATCGCAATCTTCAAATAACATCCATTTTCACTCCAAAAAACACATTGTTTGTGTTATGTCCCCTTTTCCTGTGCCAAAGGCCTAAGGGCCAGGTTGAGTCCAAGCCATGGTATGACCTAAGGAGCTATGGACGCTGGGAGCTATGGGAGGGGGCCACGTGGTTATAATAGTCTAATTTTTTTGTTGAGGGTCACTTTTGAACCATGGAGACTTAAAGGGGAAAAGTAGCTTAAGTCACTTTATTTTATCGGCCCCTCCATAGAATGAAATGTGTATAGGGTCTGCTGGGGCTCTTTTAACTCAGGGAAGTATATAAGGAGATGGGGGAGAAAGGAAAGGGACTTTTGACATACATTTTATTGACCCCTTCACGTGAAAATGTTGTTGTTGTGCATCTACAACTTATGGAGTCAAATCCCATAGGGACCCTAGCTTCAGTGGTGAGAGACACGTCCCTAGCTAGTAGGGCATTCTTCGGTAGTGAGAGATCTACCCTAGTCTGTCATTTTGGAGCCACTTTCAGGGATGTGTGGTAGAGACATTATCAGAGGTTTAAGAGGAAGGATTTCGAGGGTTTTGGGAGGCATTTGGGGAAGACAATCAAAGGGGCTCCAAATCAGATTCATGATAGCCATTTGGGGCTGGGCGTGACAGCACATTGAAGGCACCTCCATCATTTTCTGACCCCATTCCAAGTGAGGAAACTTGCAGCATTTATTTGGGGGTTTTCCAGTCAAGCATTTTCAGATCTGAAGGTGGAACTATTACTGCCTGTATCTATTAATGTTATTTCCAAAGACCCTTATCATTTAGAGGGTTATGAACCTCTAAAGTTTTCCAACCGCCTAGGGCATTCTGTAATTTTTCTGGTAGCAATATATTATTCCAAAAATGTTTTCATATTGTTTATTATTACTGTTGTAAGCTTCCCTCAAATTTCATGCATTGTGGGAAAATATTTTGTGTGATATCAATTTAATACCATTCACTGTCCTAGCTGGACATTTTTAGTAAAAATTGGTATTTTACTTTGCTGTATTTTCCCCATATTTTGTGCATTTTTAAGTAGTATCCCATAAGGGATATTACAGTGGTATCAGAGTTGTTGTTCCTCCAGCTTGTGTGGGTTAAATATGGTAGTTTGGAAATATCTCAATATGGGTTTTATGAAGGAAATGTTCACCAACATGGTGAAACAACAGGAAGCCACTAACCTTTGTTTGAGCTAGCTCACTCAAAATTTTAATCAAAGTAGATCTGGGGACATTAAGGAAAATGGAAAGAACAATGATAAAGGGTGGCCAATAGAGGTGATTGATGAGGATTCTTGTTGGAGGTCTTTGAGTAAGGGTTTCAGAGATAATATGTCATTTCCAGATTATTACATAATGAAGATTGGTAGCAAGCCCAAGTGAGATCATCATATGCCGATACCTGAATTACTAAAGAACTCATTTGTAGAAGAAGATTCTAGACAAAAGGGTATGATTTCCATTGCGAAAAATAATTACCTTAGTGAAACTTTGCTTGTTAGAGAAATTATTCCAGCTTAGGAGAAAAAACTTGTTGATAAAAGCAAGGAAGATGTAATGGATACTCTTACAAAGTGTGAGGAAGGAAATAGCAAAGATAGAGCTACTAGGTTGATAATGACTCAAGCAAGATAACACATACAAGAGTTCAAGGAAACGATGAGGGAAATTGATGCAAGGAAGTCTACACCCATGAAAGAAGACTCTATGGAGCAGCTGGCACACGAGGAGGAGCCTCACATGGAAACTTGTGTGGAATTTCACGCTATTCCAATATCCAAACTAACAACTCATGATAAAATGATTTGTGAAGAATTTCAGCCCATATTAGACCAGAATGTTCAAGATTCATGGCAGAAAAGTCAATTCATTTTGGATACCAAGCTTGACGAGGATACTCCAAGGGATGGTGTTTTGGAGGTGTCTAAATCAGAAATAGAAGGTGAACCTTTTGATGATATTCTTTATAAGGAAGTTAGTAGTAGCATGGATTTATTTCATCATCTTCATCTTATATCATTACAATAGTTTTATCATGATGGTATTCAGCCTATTGTCAACAAGAATGCTAAGAATTTGGTACATCAAAGTCAATTCATCATGAAGACAAAGAGGTATGATCTTCTTTATGAGGAGATACAAGAGAAGAAAAGATGGAAGACCTTACATGATACAAGGGTTCATGGGCATTATAAGGTATGTGATCCTGGTAATATGTTACAATTATCCAAAACTATTAATTCTGATTTTGAAAACTTTGTGACTAATTTCGTAAGCAAAAGAAGGAATTCAAATGTGCCTTTTGGGATTACAAATTTTGGCAAGAATGATTTCTTCATTGGGGAATCCAATGCAAGAAGGGAGAGTAACTCTCAAGGTACTAGCGTTTGTTTTCTGATTGCTAAAAAGGGTAAGAGAATATTTTTTAATCATCTTTAGCCTGCTGGACTGTGTAGAAAAACACTCATAAAGAGAGGAGAAAATGTTTTATTAATAAAGCCCATGACTGATTTTTATACTAGCTACATGGTGGAACCCTTGGAAGGGTTAGTGGGGGCCTTTGGTCCTCAAAGTGCTCAAAGAATCAAGTTGCACTTTTCTGTTAAAAAAGAAGAGTTGAATTCAAGGTGCATTCATGAATTTAGCATCCTGAGGTATGAGAATGGTTACCATCCTCCTAGCTTGTTGAGTTCTCCTATGTTGTTGCCATGTTTCTATTATTTGGGACAACATTTAAATGCTTTGATGATTGAGGAAGACTATTTCATAATCACATTTCAAGGTATGCTAGATGGAATAAACACATCTTCCATTCACATTGCTCTTGATTCAGTCAATAAGCATATGTTGGCAAAGAAAATAATGCAGGGGCCCATGATATTGAAAGGGCATGAGTTATGTGGTGTATTTATTGTGGTTGAATTTGCTAGAGGTAAGGCTGTTTTTGGGATGTAATGGTTGCATGCTGTTAAGGAAAACGATGATGCATGGGTTGAAAAATCAAAGGAGAATGAAGATGTTGATCCTATATCAAAAATTATGAGTTGCAAAGGTATGATGAGAAGCCCCAATTATGCTATTTCAGATGTGTTGTCTTCTCTCATGATGAGAATCAATGGGTACAACAAAAGGTATGAAGTTCCTTATGATAAAGTTTATGGATGCATGAGTTCTAATATTGATTTCCCTTTCTCTTGCATTTACGATGAAATGAAAATATGGGGAAGGACAATAAACTATGATGAGGGAGCAACCATGTGTATTTCCAACATACAAGGAATTGATGAGTTATGTCCATGGAAATATATGTCTTGCACAAAGAAGGTAACTCATTTCTTTATTGTCATTAAGAGATGTGAAGTACTTAAATGTGTTTGTACATTTGGGTTAATTGAAGTTGGAATCATTCATTGGACATATTGGCTCCCATATTTTGGGAAATTTGCATTCATCCCTCATTTGGATAAACTAAAAAATTTCAAGGAAAACAAAGAAATCAGATTTTAGGGTATACAAGGGCAGATCAAAAAAGATGTGATTGGTGAAGAAAGAAGCATGTCATTGCAGCGGTTGAATTGTGAAGGAATGCAACCTCTTGTGGGTCATGGTGACATCATAAGGTATGAGACAAGTGGGATATTTGATGAATCCTATTCTGACGGGTTGTTTGTTGCAGACACAGGGCACACCATGATGACTTATGTGGAGAGTGAGTCAGGTGATGTTAAATTGGGGAGTGAGTTAGATATGATAGAGATTTTGAATCTAGAAGGGGTGAGTGGATTCATGGGTGTGGGTGTAACCAGTAGTGTTGCACATGAGACAATTACAAAGATTGGGAGTATAGGTTCAGATCATCCAAGTTTATCATTATTTTGGTTATATGAGGTTTTGGTAGACTAGAGATTTCATTTGCTTGCTAAGTACTGCAAGAATTGACACACTTATGAGATTTTGGATGTCCACATATAGGATGAAAACTACAGATTGGAGGATGAGATGATATTCTCTCAGGGAAGATGGAGCCTTATGTCAGATTTATGGTTGAGGATGGAGATATTACTACATGTGCATTGTTCTTCCATGACTGGGCACTTGAGCTTCGATGAGACCTACAGGCTCATGTCAGAGAGGTTCATATGACATGGGTTGAGGGAGGATATCCTCAACTTTATATAGGTATGTACAGTTTATCACTATGATAAGTCAGAGCTTACGGGTTCATCATTTTTTGAATCGACATGGGATAACACTCCTATGAATTTTACTACATCTATACCTGGTGAGCACTTCACCCATGTGTTAGTTAGTGGAGAGATGAAATTGACTCATGGTTATTTAGTAGGTTCACATTCAGCACAGGAGGTGGACTATGTGGAGTTGATATTTCTAGTTGACTATCTACTGGAGTCTTGGGACTTTTCCTCCGCAGGACACATCGAGATACAATATGAGGAGCCCTACTCTCACACAAGTGTAGGTCATGTGGGAGAGTTAGCACCATTTTTGCATAAACAGGTTGTTTCACAGGCTGATACAAGGGAATCTATAGGACTCAGAGTGAACTTTCATACCCAGGAGTTGATTGGAGAGGCTATGAGTTATTCCGTGATGATAGCCTTGCATTGACAAGGATTATACTGATTGAAAATTGGGTATCATTCTACTTCATGGACAACATTGCTCTTGATACCATATGGAGGTCATGATGATGGTATGGGGTTTCTTGGTTACTTTGGATTACACCAATCCTTGGTGGATGACAGGGTGAGGTGGATAAACTTATGGCATGGTATTCAGCTTCTGCAGCAGGATAGGATAATGCTTGGGGTCAAGCATTTCTTGGGAAGGGAGGACTGTAATGTTCCCTTTTCTTGTGCTAAAGGTCTAAGGGACAGGTCGAGTCCAAGCCATGGTTAGACCTAAGGAGCTATGTATGCTGGGAGCTACGTGGTTCTAATAGTCTAATTTTGCGTTGAGGGTCACTTTTGGACTATGGCGACTTAAATGGGAAAAGTAAATTAAGTCACTTTATTTTATTGGCCCCTCCATAAAATGAAATGTGTATAGGGTCTGTTGGGGATATTTTGCCTCAGGGGAGTATATAAGGAGATGATGGAGAAAGGAAAGGGAATTTTGACATACTTTTTATTGACCCCTTCACGTATAGCTACTGCTATTG